>JAHZNG010004327.1:0-10325 GCA_027744375.1 Orchesellides sinensis
CGTTTCTTTGGAATGTGGCAGATTCGTCTGGTAGCGTTGTTTTTAAGCTCAGTAGACACGTGTCCCAGCTTTGAGACACGAACATGTCTTAGGGCCTGAGATGAGATTCCATTAACGCTATTGGATTTATATCGAAGTAGTTTGTACTTCCTGGAATGCTTTGGGTGAGGCTTGCGTATAAGCTCCCTCGAATGAATTTGGGGATATTTTTTCTTTGATCTTAAATCTGGCAATTTTCTCGTTGATAAATTGGTAGGATGAATGGAGCTTCCAGAGCCAGTATGGATTTGTGAAGAGGAGGTAGAGTGTGGTTCTTCTACATTTCTTTTTTCTATACTTAATCCCGTCACGATTGGGTGTGTATACGCAACTGGTCGATACTTTGTGGCTGTAGATTCAGGAAAAGTGTTTGAAACGGATGAAGTTAATGGTGTTTGGGATGGGCCATTTATTGAAGAACTTTCGTGGAGTTTGCTATAATTATATTAAATGACATCTTGGATAATTTAAAAATTAATTTGGATAAACTAATAAATGTACATAAACATTAAAAAACTTACAAATTATTCTGTATGCTTGACATATAAGTCTGATATCGTATCAATTCAGATTGAGAATGAGGAAGCCATGGCCAAACTCGAGCTTCAGTATTCCTAAAAACGGCTGGTGGTCCATTCAGGGGTGGGCATGGCCCAATGGTTGATACCTGGCTATTAATGTTACCCCATGTGTAAGGGGAGTAAGTAGGTACCGCAGAGATTGCTCCAGGCTGCTGAGGATATAATTCACGTCTTAAATCCCCCGGATTCGGATTGTAGTACTCCGGAGGCATATATGGAGTAGGAGGAATTGTACTTGTTAGTGATGTTTTCCTCGCTGACGGAGTACTTTTTAATGTTGGAGGATCCCCACAAGATTTAGTTATTTGAGGTAGAGGCTCAGTTGGAGGACACCGAGGTACCTGTTAAATTTTTTGAAAAGGTTTATAGTAAAATACGATATGCGGTTGTCTTTTCTAATATTCTAGGAAAATTTTTACCTGTGTCTCTCCTGAGGGAAGCCTTGCAACTGTAGCTTCCATACTGTCTTCTGGTGGAGGCGGCCTAGCCATCCAGTTAAAATGACGTTTGGAAACAGGAAGTCCCCATCGGTCATACTCAGCACTTTGAGCCCACAATGTTTCTGAACAGTCAAGACAAACTATAGCTAGGGAGTTATTCCCAAGCATAATGCTACCTGCCCTCCTCTCCTTTTCCAAGAATGGAAATTCCTAGTGGAAACAAACACCAATGAATATACATTATTGCTTACAGAGAAAGTCAAGCAGGCAATAAGTATAACCTTTCTATTTACCCACCTCAAGCGGAAGGGCTCTAATACGTTTTCGATAAGTTTCCACCCCACACACAGCACAAATAAACTTTTGAACATTGTACTTTCTATTATTTGGAGGAACTATTTGTTGACCTTCGTAAACATTCCACTGGGCTTTTAAAGATGCATGGCAAAATGCACAGAGATAAGTACTGCCATCATGTCTAAGAAAGGAACCTGTAGAAGGCGTTAACAGAAGAAGAAATGGGAAGTATGGCTCACCTGGTGAGACTGGGTAACTTTGTACTTTCTGAGCCCATTCCTTCGACGAAGGTGTTCCGCATAAGTAACATGTCACAGTGAAACTGTCCCCAAATGTAGGGATCGGTTGTAAAAATGAGGTATTCATTATGTAGCTTGGCCTTTACCTTGATTTTTCTAGATTTAAAGGAATATTTTTTATTTTAGGCTATTTATAGTAAATTTATCATAAAATTGCACGCAACATAAACTCATTAGGAAACGAATCACGATTGGGAGGAAAGAGGTTGTGTGCAGCTGGCTTATAGAAAAAACTGATGAATAAGTTAAATGTAGATAATTACCTACTTGGTTAAATTGTGTTTTGGAAAATACATACATATACGCAATATGCGCAATAGGAATGAAACTTATTTACTGTTATTTAAACTCAAGATGCTTTACACGTTTTTTTATAAGAGAGCAAGATGTAAACTCACTGCTCCACTGTCTCCACAGATCTGAGAGTTTTCATCAATTCTCATACTGTATTTCTAGGCAGAGTTTTTTATACTCTGTGTGACAGCCAGGAGACAAATATATATGTTCTTTACGAGCAGTCTGGGAATTCTGTAACATACAATCTAAATTGCAAGTATAAACAACGTACAAAGAAATAAGTTGAGGTGAGGTGAATGTGTGATGAAAGTGCAAGAAATCAATATTAATTTAGCTGTATTACATTCTGGATTTAGCTGGTTTCAAATTAATTCAACTCAAATAGGAATAAATTGATTGTGTGGAAAGGAGTTTTATGGGCTATTTGGTAATTTGTAGTTTACCTGTGTTATAGAGCACAAAATAATGTAATATTGCTTATATGTACATACAGAAACATGGATTTCATACTAGTCAGTCTGCTCTCAAGCATTTATCTTTTATGGTATATAATTTTGCATGTCCATATCAGCTCAACACAATTTAATTACAACTTTTATCTACCGTAATTTTACAATTCTATGCTCCCGAAATGTGAAGTTTAATGTTAATGCAACTTAGATATCATTCGTCACCTAAAGTAAATACCTAACCACTTATCAATTTGGAGTTGCACAATAATATGTAAGTCTAAAATAACAAAAATATTATTGTAGATACGAAAAAGGGTACTTAGTTTTGTAGCAACTCCCAGACAGACTCTAACCAGGTCACTCGGATGTAAATTAATTGTAAATAAAATTAGACATACATACATATCTATAAATAAGTTAAGATTTATTACAGCAATACAACCTTGTAACCTTTAGGTCACTTTTTATTCCATGCCTTGCAAACCTACTAAATGAAGTTGGTAGCAGAAGAGGATGTCCAAAATATAACAGGGTTTCACCCTTATTGGAATAATCAAGCAAAATAAAAAGAATGAGAAAGGTTAAATAAAGTTAGTTGAATGAATGATTAATTGGCTTGGTTTAAAAATAACCTCTAATCTAAAAGTTATATCTTGTGGTAACGCCGACTTGCATAAAAATGTATAAATAGTTGCTTATTTATTTGTCCCGTGTACCGTGTACCGTACCATTTATTGTGAATAAGTCTTATCCAACGTATATTTATATAAATATGTAAGTAAGTAGTCTGTAATAAAATTAACAAGTATGCATATGAAAGCAGAAGGAGATGTTATGAAAGAATCTTTTTGATGGACTAGTTGGTTAGGAGAGGAGCTTTGAGACGTTTGTGAGGATGAATGGGAAAAACCTTTTTAGCAAAGTTATAACCTTGAATTGCTTTAGTTCACTAACCATCCCATAATACTACTTTAAAAAAAACTCTCCAGGCATTACTTATGCATGCAACTATTTATCTCACCGGATCAAGTATTCCATAATGAACCAAGTTCCATGAATTATTCACGTATAGTTAGTACCATATCTATTTGCCTATTTGCACAGCAGTTCCTAAAATGTTGCAATGCTTTATGTCAAGTTATTCCTTAATACAACACGGTCACATATAGAGATGCTGCTGGTAATTGCCCAAGTCACAAGTGTGATTACTTTGCTTGATGTACAGGAAAGTTTTAATATGGTAGCAAATATTCAGAGTCACACTAGGCTTTTAGATTTTAATTTAGTATAAAATAGGTATAATCAAGCAGTTCACGTGGGAGGTTTACTATATAGTTGACGGAATGGATGCAATTTGTCATTTGAATAAGAAACAAACTAAAAGTTGTTGCTTGCAACATCTCATTAAATAAAATGTCTTCCGTTTGTAGAGAGACAGAATGAAGTTTACTTTCGGAAGAGTTTATTATTCAACGTTGAATTGAATGCGAGCTGAGTTTTTTTTGTTTAAACGAAATGTAGTTTTCCAGATCCAGGTTGTGTTTATTGCTGGCTTTGGAGACTTTTTTGTCGAGATGGTAGATATTATACCCTTCTGTTTTCTGACTAATTATTCATTGAAGAAATATTTCATATAAATGCAAAATGGTTTTAAAACAACATCAAAATGTGTGTAAAAGATAAAACTGCTTCAAGTGTCTTGCTTAAACTGGTTATAAGGATTGCTTTTTTGGCGGTTATAAAAATTAATCTCATCGAGAAATTTTATGGTCATCATTACGAGTTCGTCACTTATGTATCATACAAAGCGTATACAGTTTGGTCGGAATACTTGGGTGGTTTCTGTTTTGGATTAATTATTTGTTAATAGGTTACATGCAAACAATAAAAACAAGACTTTCTTCGTGGGTTATGTAGGCGATACATGTAGTACTATGCATGAGCTAAAGAGTTAAGTCATATATAAGAATGTTGATGTAATGTGTTTACTTTGGTAATGAATCAATGGCTTTGTTTTTCCAGTTTCGTGATGAAATTGGCTTGCTGTACCTGTTTAATTTTTAAATACAAAATTCTACGCAGGAAAGGAATGTTTCTTGTAAACGCGTACCTCAATTACTTTGACTTTGTCTGTTTCTCCGTTGCATTACATCGTCTCATTGAAATAGCAGCAACAAACTGAAAACAAACTCGACAGAACAGTTTAAAGAAACCTTGTTATAGTATTCGACAGTTCAAATTAGGATCATAATGTTGTTGAATGTGATTTTGACACAATGTTGACAACAAGCAAAATTCTTCCTAGTTTAATACAAGTGTACATACATTGTGCGTACTTTCCCAAATTAGTCTTCAAATGGGATTCAGCCGAAGAGCGAGTAAAAGTAGTGAGCAAGCCTTCCCTTATAAGCAGATACATTTTGGGCCTTTCAGTAATTTTAACAGGTCATTCGACCTACATCTTTACAAGGGACGGACATGACATTGGTATTGCGTGTATAACCTTTTTAAATCTAGCTACAACATGGGGGTCCACCTTTCTCCTGCTAATTTTCCCAGCCAGAGGAAAGGAGTGGGCAGAGCTTATCAACGGCGTACTTGACATGGAAGCCGACTTCCAAAAAAGAGGTTTTGTAAAACGTGAAGATGAGAGGCGGCATAAAATGGATGCAATATTTTGTCAGAGTTTCGCCCTAGCCATGAAAGCACTTCCTTGGCTACTTGGGGTGGGGTGTGGTTCGGTACCATGCTCTCCCCCAAATAACGTTAGCTCTTATTAATCCGTATTGTTCTGGATCTGGAACTGTTTTGTGGGAACCTGGGGCTTTCATACAATCTATCCTTATCACCGGATTCCATGTGATTCTTTGGAAAATTCTTTGTAAATGTGGGATGACATCTTGTATACACATTATGGCAGCATCCGTTTGCCACATATCCTTCCTGCGAGTTTTGGAGAGGTCATTGACAAATGGGGAATTATTTGATGTGACACTCTATCGCAAAATCCAACTTTTAAACAAACTCTACAACATATCCCATGTTGGTGTCCATGTAGTTATGCTGGTGGCAGGAAGTCTTGTTCAAGTTGTCTCTGCATACATTGCAATCAAGTCTTTAGCGTCGACTAAGGAGGGGACAACTGTGACTACACCTGTTATGCTTGCAAGCTTAATTCTTGTTCTGGAGCTAACGATTCTATTTCTGGAGGCCTTTGGGAGAGCTGGAAATGTTAACACAGCATCTCAACTCACGCTCAAGGCAATTAAATTTAACTTGGCGTTGATGCAAAGGAGAGTTGTGAAAGCGTATGTGAAATCCTTCCCACCCCTCAGGATGAATTTTGGAGTGAGTAACTTTATGGAGAGGGAGACGCCACTGAAGTTTGAATTGTTTTCGCTTGCCCGATTTGCTGATTTGCTCTTGCTAGATAATGCTACTAAATTTAACTGATTTGATATACCTACGTACATATTTAAAGCTTATCATTATAGGGCTTAATTAGTTAAGGATCCTAATTTGAATAACGTCCATACGGCATACGTGTATTTGTCCGCTGATATTACTTAATAAAAGTTGTGTAACTACTTTCATGTTAAATCGATGAGTAATTGGATAAAATATTAAAAGGCCAAGTGACAACCGATAATTAATCATTATTGGCTGAGTAAGGTTTAATCTGAAGAGATTGCAATTTCAGTTGTCCACACTTGATTTACACACCGTACTTGGACTAGGTAATTAATAATAGCTGTATACACCTAAACCTGTTCACGGTTATAGATATCTTTTAAACTTTATCTACTCCAGTTACACGAGCTCCAAAACATTTACATTATATAACTTTATGTAACTCAACTCAACAGATAAGCCAACAAGATAATTATCATAATTGTCAACTGCAATATATTACTGTTTCATTCCTCCTCCAGCCTTAAATTAATAAACTAAAAAATTAAGTTAGTTTCTTTTTTGCAATAATCACTAGAAACAAAAGTTGCATAATCTGCATTCAGTTTTCCACAATGAAATTCTCTCCAGTTTTCTTTATTTCGTTAATTTTGGTGTCTGTGACTTTAGCAGCACCCAACCAACAAGCCATTAAAACTGGACTTTCTAAGAAGTTGTCCTTGATTGAAAAGTTTGCTCTGCATTCTGTATCTAAACTGAGATCAGAAATTTTCCAAGGGGTACCTCTTAAGGAACTACTTGGTGAATATGACTACCCTTATGTAGATAAATTAATAAACTAAAAAATTAAGTTAGTTTCTTTTTTGCAATAATCACTAGAAACAAAAGTTGCATAATCTGCATTCATTTTTCCACAATGAAATTCTCTCCAGTTTTCTTAATTTCATTAATTCTGGTGTCTGTGACTTTAGCAGCACCCAACCAACAAGCCATTAAAACTGGACTTTCTAAGAAGTTGTCCTTGATCGAAAAGTTTGCTCTGCATTCTGTATCTAAACTGAGACCAGAAATTTTCCAAGGGGTACCTCTTAAGGAACTACTTGGTGAATATGACTACCCTTATGTAGACCAAATACATATTGACCTTCGGGCCCTTCTTACGCAATTGCAAAACTTGCCAGCAACTTCCCCTGCATTCCCTAACTTGGACTGGACTTACCATTGGGAGTTTTGCTTTTGGACCATTTGTGTAAATTTTGATACAACGTTAACCACTGAGTAAGTTACAACTTTTATTAAAACAATTTGACAAAAAATTGCTTTAAAAAGGATTTTTTTTTCATTAGTGGATATACTTTTGAGGGTCTTGAGGATATCACATCAGAAACTGAAATCACACCGACAACCATCCAAAACAGATTTCGCGTTCCATCTTTTAAATTATTAGCTCCAAAAGCCCTATTTAATATTACTGACGCTACTGATGGCCAGTTCTTGTATCAGGGCGTTGACTTTGCAATTGATAACTTTGCAATTACTACATCAATGCAGTATGAATACGTGCCTGGCGTGGGAATTCAAGTTAGCAATCTAAAGATTGATTTCAATATTGTTGACTTTGACATGCGGTTTAGAATGGAATCCTACACATGGTTGAATCCTGAAGGAGGTGTGGAAGAGCATGGAGAAAATTATGATACTGACTTTAAGGAGTATTTGATTGATGAATGGCTGGAATATCAGTTGGCATACCAAGTTGGACTTGAGAAAAGGATTAACTGCGTTTTGGTAACGATTGCTTTTCATCCCATCCAAGTATTAATTTATATGCGTTCAAAAGTTAAGCACACATTCAAAACTAGTTTTTTTAAATTGTAGAGTGGACAACGATCAAGCATAACTTGTGGAGGGGAAGAAGAAGAAGAGGAAATTCTGTTTAAATACTACAATATGAATGTCATTATGTTGATTGAAACAATCCGTAAGAATCACAAGATTTTTTGAATTATCAAGCTTCAAAAAATTGTTGATGGTCGATACTAAATATTAATTTGTATTTACTTTTAACATTTTTAGTTGCAGGCACCTTTCATCAAAGCTAAACGCTTGTTTGACACCGAGAATGATTATGATTGCCATAATTGTAATTACAATCTAAAAATAAATGCTGATTAAGTATGTCCTTCGTGTTTGCAGATAATCACATTTTGAATAAAAAACATGCATAGGTACCTACACAATTTCATGCATCCATCATTCTGCATATAACTATTTAAAAGCAAAGAAATAAACGCACATTGGATGCACACTCCGTGTATTTCTGATACTCCTTTCATTCTATGATTCTGTTTGATTGACTAGTGACTTATTGATGCATTTGTCTGGTGATCGATCGAGTAGTTTGTTTTTGTTTTCCAGTACTATACAATCTTACTTACTAGAAATATATAACGTTATCTCACACACATACGTAGATGTACTTTTGATTACTTGTTTCTAAACTTCGAAGAGGAACAGATAAAATAAACCTTATCATTAACAGCTATCAATAATATCCGTCATTTTTTCACAAGCAAACATGTATAATACTCATTGAAACCTAAAGTTATTATTGTCATCTTTACTTCAACCTTTAAAACAATTTATAATGTATTGTTTATTAACCAGCTTACAATGAGACTGTTATGCACGTAACCTTCTAAATTTTGTTGGATGTTTATATCAATTTGATAACCTGGTCGGATGGGGGACGAATACATACAAGCATAAATGCACTTCTTAATATGAATTTCAAAGCAATGAAATATTAAAGTGTTTGATAATGATTTCTTTGTAGTTGCTAGATTTCCTTTTAGCATTATAAATTTGCTTATTTTATTCATCTCAAATTATTGTAACCGCCAATGACCATTAAACAATTTCAAATTAGATAACCTTTGTTTATTACTTTTCCATTTCTACACAAGTAAATCAAATTCAGTAAAACATTAGCAATCCATGTAAACAGATCAATCAAGCCAGTTAGCAGGAGCCAAAGGCAGATATCACGTTATTCAAGCCGATATTTTTTAAATCGTCATGACCCTTAGTTCCAGGAGAGATTCTCTCTTGGTGTCCCCGACATCCCCCGTGCTGATAAGCATTCACACATCCTTCTCCAATGTTAATTGATGAAATCTTGTCATTCCACACATTTGGGATGGGAATGCATTGGTTAGGACCAACTTCAAGGGGCAAGCTGTAACCTAAAGGTGATTATTTAAAAGCCAAAAATAGGTTACTTTCTTCTTAAATATTATTCTACCTTTACCTTTATTTCGAACAGCTTATGTACCATACCTCCATAGTCCTTCTCCGAGTACACGATGAAATTTACCCTGGTCTTATTGCCCCTCCTACGTGGTTGTCCATCTCCAAAGACAACTGCCACGACCACAATGGCCATAGCTAATGTAGTAACCACTTTCATATTTCCAGCAAGTTTCCAAATTGGAAAGCTTCCTTGACGAGTTTTTGAATGTTTGGCAATACAAGTTAGAACTGAGTGGTGAATGTACTAATGTTTTTAATATATACTTCAATATAAATACTTAAACCAACCCTGATTCGTGTTGCGTTCAACGTATTCTTTTTAATAAGAGAAGATAATTACTTTAAATATGACAAATTCCAGAAACAAGTAATTTACATCCTTCTTCAATTCTAGGAAATAGCCACTGGTCAGTTTTTGCTATTGTTGAGTGGATTACATATAATATGTAAATATTACTCATTGCACCTTGCACATGCCATCAAGCACTAAAAAAAACAAAACATGCATGGAGATGGAATTCCAATTGTTGCAAATTATATTGAATGCGTCACTGTCACCTGAATTTCTTTTTAAGTTAGCTATTTTGCAACAAAGTTAATTTGTTGTTGCGAAGATTAAAACATGAAGGATTATGACTAAGGTTCTCATATTAAACATGCAACCTAACAAATAATTACGATACTACGACGCATGATAATCTACCATCCGCTTGTAAGTGAATGAATCTTGTTGAGTTTTGTTGTTGGCATGTTCAATCGGTCCTTAATTTTGGAATTTACCAGTTGCAGTTGTAAGATCAAGTATTAAGTACGTACCTGGCATAATGTATTCGCTAAGGAAATCCAAAGATGAATATACGTATACAAAGATAATACAATGCCCTTATGAATTCACGTTTTCAAAAACTTATAATTAAGTTATTTTTGCTGGATAAGCTGGCAGCATTTTATTTTTTTGCATCAATTATTTCCTGCAATGTAACAGAATCTTCACACTTGCAGCATTTTACACTAACTTAATTTACGCGAGGATAACAATGCGCTACGGTCAGTTAGTTATACTTCTAATTTTTAGTCTTTTTTGATTTAACAGTAGTTAATGCACTACATAATTAATATCTTATACTAGTAAAATCTACTAAAAATGCATCTGGTTAAAATACATAACTAACATTCATAAAGGTTCATGTTATATTA
>JAHZNG010004328.1:0-19040 GCA_027744375.1 Orchesellides sinensis
TTATATATAGGAGTTTGAAGTAAGTAATCCAGAATTGTTTCCGCTTTTTACAAATGCTACCTCATCTTTCAAAAATTCAGAGTTTTATGACGTTAGAAAGAAGACGTTTCCCAAACTGCACCCCAATGGTACCTTTCATTACTTCTGCTATGAAACGAAAATACCACTTTTTATTCAAGTATCAACAATACGCAAACTCCACTAAGTAGACAGATCTGCCACCAGAATATTAAACAAGGGGCTTCCACTCACAAATGTATATTCATGTAATCAGCTCCATATGATCTTTATGTAACATTTGAAAACAAGAAAGACGGCAAACGGGAGAGATGAGTAGTCATTCACAATCTGTTTGTACTTTTTGCATAATTCTGACTCACAAGCCCTGACAAAAACTAGCATGCAAGTCTTGATTCTATCCTATAATCATCATCATTATCGTGGTGATAGAGATGATGATACTAATGCCACCACTGCTCTGCTCCTTTATTGCGATGCGATAGTTCTACCGTATTATGCATAGTACTATCATACATTATACGGGCGATGATATGATATGGTAACGAGATCCAGAGAAACGAGAACAATGTACTTATTTTATATTCCCTTCAGCACATAAGAAATTGTTCCCATCTGAATCGTTCAAAAAACTGATGTAGTGCTTGCATGCAACTATAAAGAACATGGTTTATTTGAATGTATATATGGAGTTTTGTGTTTGCGGGATGAATCACGATTACCTTTTCGTACTATTTCACTTTTTGCATACTATTCTTAGTATAACTTCCTAATTTCTAAAACTTCTCAATCCTTAAGCTCTATGACCTACCTCTGAGTACTGATTGCAACGCTCCAGCTAAAAAGTTGATGTGCTGTTTTTTAAAAACACACAATTTGTCGTTACCTATTGAATTCAAAGCAGTCATTCCGCTCCGAATCATCCTGTCGCAACTTACCAGTTGCTAAAGTAGAGCTTCCTAAGATTTTATGTGGAGTTAATACAGAAACACTCAAAGCAAGGTAAACAATATCAGTTTACGAATCGTTAAATCAACGTCTTTCTCCTGAAACTTCATGAAAGATGCATGTAATTATTAACGTGCGTTCTCCCTTTTTGTGAATCGATAATGCATTGAAAATGTAAATACGAAAAACGATCCACATGGCCACAAAGTAAAATAAAAACGAATTCTCCTGCAACGACTGACTGTTTAACCCGATGCTATATATACAACTGCATATTATATATTATTTGTAGATTACACGCATCTAAAAAGAAAATGCGAAGTGGGGTATAAAGCATTTTGTTTACAAAACACTATGGCACATGATATCAGTACAAGTTTAGCTTTGCGTTGACTCAATGTTCCCTTTGGGGCCATTTTTTAAGCTGTTACATTATAGAAAGCAGAAACACACATGAATGCGACTGAATATAAAATACTCTCCTCATCTTTTTTTCTTCTTCAGCCACAGAGCGGCAACCATTATTTCAAAGGCTTCTTTGGCTACGCGTGGTAGTTGAGTTTGCTCCCCCATTTTCTTCTCCTTTTCTCCTATATCCACATTACTTACCATAATGTTACTGCATTCGCTCATTTCCACTTAATTTCTTAAGACTCTAAACAGTCTCTCAGACTCTCGCTTCATGAAATCAGTTTGAAGGAGGAAGTGAGGAAGATTCAGAGAGAGTGAAAGAGTATGCAACATACACCTCTTTCAGAGATCTATGCATTTTCCATCAGCCTTCTTCTCTCGGAAGGAAATGAATGCATTTACCAGGAAACTGTTTTCTACCTTCATCATCACAAAAAAAAACCTAAGTTTGTGAATAGCATATATATAGCTCAACGATCTCTCCACTAATGTATGGAATAGTTTTTATAGAGAAAAGAGAAAATTTTCATTCGCCACTACTCCCGCACACAAGAAGCTCAATATTCGTATAACATCAGGTGAAATGGATTGATCTCTAAACTACTTTGCGCCCAAAGACTTGCATCTTTTAGTAAATGCATAATACATAAACTTAACCCTAGTTTGTGATTCCGTTTTTTATCAAACAACCACACCATCAAGATAGAAGTAGTGGGAGAGAGAGTGAGAGAGATGAAAAAAAGAACGCATCCGACTTTTTCCTTATGCTTATGATGTTGGTGATTTTTTCTTATCACCTTAGTCCTTTTACTACATATTCAGTTCCGCTTCTCTTTCATAGATTTTTTAAAATGCAAAACTCGTAGGTAAGTAAGAAAGAAGTGGTTAGGGAAAAAAGATACATGATACATTCCTAATCACATGAATCTATTTTTACTTGCCTTTAGTGTGTAGAAATAGTGGGAAAGCATTCAGGAGATTCATTGTTTCCAACTTTTACTCGGAGAATCTTTTTATGCTAATGTAATAAAGCTACAACTTTTTAATTTAGTATAAGCTTTTATTTCCGGGCTTCTATAAAAGGTCGTTGTCTTCAAGTTGTTAACTACGTAAGGATATTTTACACCAGATATCGTCTGACATTCAAAAGTGCATAGCTACATCGTAAGTTTTACACTTATCCAGGAAATTGTATTTCTGGGAAATTTTATGCAACTTGTGTAAAGGATGAAAGGTATAAAGCAGGGAAGCTCAGATGTATTCACACACACATACAGACGAAGTTGATAATAATCAGCTAGTAATTGTATTTGCCCGGTTAAGTTATACGAATTGTTGTGCTGATTGCATCAGAGTATGTGAGTTAGCACATGTAATGCCTATACGTAAGGAAAAGTTATATTCACTGGAGAAATAAAACTCGGGAGAGACTGCATATAATATGGAGGACAGAGGCTGGAGCAGGTGGAGAAAGAAACAACTAACGCCTGGATTCACCATAAAATCTCCAATAGTTACAACAACTCACCACACATTTTGTAAACCTCGAAGGAAAATGAATCCATTCGGATTAATAACAAATGCATATATATCTCATCAGATATGTACACCATGCCGATGAAAATTAGAGTGAAAATGGGATACGAAACCAGAACGTAAATGTAAGCGTTCGTGTAAAAGGTAAGCGGCTAAATTAGTTCAGCATTTTGAGACAAGATTAATGACCACAACTGCCGAAAACTTTGTCTTTCAAACATGGATACAAACCGTTTGCCAGATTTTGTGAAAATTGTTACTACTTTTGTAACAACGATTTGAGACAGTAAAGTGTATACATACGAGCAAGGAGTGAGTTGGTAGAAACGATAAATTCTTCTTGATCCATCCAATTATATCTTATTCAATTACAAAACCTATTCATTCTCCTTAACTATAGTGGATGGACGTCGGCTGTCGATGTTTTACTGTGCATGTTACCAGAAGCGTGTTTCTGTAAATATACCAGAATAAGCTCTGTAAATGTTATAAATACGAATGCATGATTAGCTTGGTAGTTTCAAGCAATAAGATTAAACTTTGATGACCCTTCTTTCGCATTTATGCATTCTTTAATGTCCATATTACACGTTCAGACAAACATTACGTATGTTGCTCACAATTACATACCTGTCGAGATGAATTAGTCACTAGAGGAAGAGTAACAAAGTCGAATTGGCTTGTGAAAGGGGAAAATGAGCGAAATTGACTTTTACGTAACGTATACACCTTAAGAGATCGGTTTATATGATTAGGCAAGAGGAAGCATCTAACATAAAATGGCCATTCGATCCGAATAAATACCGGTTTCGGTTTGATCAATGCGTTTTTGTTTTCTATTTCTCATAGATTTTTTCAACTTGCACCATTTCCCCAACTTGCAAAAAGCTGTGCTAAGCTATTCCTGCAACCATTAACGTGTTCTGCGTTTTAATATGTTAAGCTATTTTACGTTGCAATGTGAGGATGCATTATAGAGCTAATCTGAAAAACCACAAATGTGTGTACGTACTTTATCTGAATACACACGTACATTTCACCGTCACAGTTGTCAAGTAAGCAGTAACCGCATTGTAAGCTGCAGCGCAATTTCGTGGACGATAAATTGTGTGTATTTTCTAATAAAACTACATGGAAACCTAAATACGCTAAGTATATTGCCTAGTTATGTACGTTTCTTCTTCTTCGTTGTTTATCTAGACAGACATTAGAATTTCCTAGGATCAAAAAGTTTAGGCAAAGCCAATTTTTATCTTTAAAAAATAGCCCTTGATAAAACATGTAATAAAAAATACAAAAACACAACAAATTCTGCGGGCTAATGTTTCAGTACTCAGTTTTAGAACGGGTGCACTTCAAATCAATCATTGACCACTGTCCGAGTTTCAAATATTTGTAAGAAATGTTTAAAATGAAAAAAATATAGATGAAACACGCTTTATATATGGTGGTAAAGGGCATACTTTAATATGTAAATGTATACAAATTCAGTCTGATTAAAAATGATTTTCAAAATTACACATTTTATCCAAGTATGCAAATAATTTGATGTGTGTAACAATCCTCAAGGTATGAGTAAACCAATCCAGCCATTTAGTATTCAGCAAGTATCAACTAATTCTATGGCGCATCACAGTCTCAAACATATAATTTACACAGGTAATACATTAATTATTAAAAGAAAAGAAAATTGAAATTTTTCCAGATGAGAACCTGCCATACATACACACATACTCTCTAACTGATGCATAAATATTTACCTATGATGCATATAAAGAGTTATGGAGATTATATTACACATACGATAAAAATTTAGCTGCCAGGATGTAAACATGAGAGATTTTACTGATTGCACAGACTTGAAATAGGATGGGGGATGATTACTGACGAATCCACACTCTGAAAAGGCCTTTTACCTGGTAACTACAAACGATGTTATGATATGATGCCATGACGATGACGAGCAGTTGTTTGCTGCCACATCATCATGCATCAGGCATCATATTTGTTGGGGAAACTGGAACGTGATATTTAACGTCATGTCAATCTTCTACATGCTTACAAAATACCGTGATTCATATAATATCAAAGCCTGAATTGCATACGATGAAAATTCCAAAGATGCAAATCAATTTTTACACGCATTAGAAATCCGACAAATGCAAACGTTGAGAATGTAACCCATAAGACTTTTTAATATCGTTGTTACTTTAGACTGAAATTCAGATTGCTTTCAAAACCCACGCTTTGTTTCCCGTTGATTGCATTTATTTATTCAGGGGGTTGGAGTGCATTAAATTATCCCTTTGCCGAAATCAACTGTCAACTCAAAAGAGAAGAATTCCTTCTCGTATGGTCTTCCTTAGAGGATAATGGAGTAAGTATTTCGCAGGAGAGGAGAAGATGCGTGCTATGAGAGAAATCATTAAAAATTTAGGCGACTGACAGGTGCTGCTCATCTTAAAATCAAGTAAACTTTGGGAACTCAGCAGGTTGTCTTCTTCCTTGCTGCGTTGTGCTTTAACATTTTAAGGCATGGATAAACTGCATTGATTTCTCTTGCGTACATTTGAATCTCTTGTTCTATTCTAAACATACAGTCTTATACCCATATGCAATGTAGGTATATTCTTGGACATTATGCCCCGGCACGTCAGCCCTTCAACGCAGTGTCGCTTCAACTAAACCAGGGTCATTTCCAGCACTCGCTTGGGTTGAAGTCTGGAGCTTAACTCTTTTTCCTTACTTTAATTTAGTTCCCTCCGACTGAGAGTGTCTGATCCCATCACAGGAAGCAGCAGTAGTTATTTGTTTGAATGCATTTCGAATCAGTTGAGAGAGACAACACATAGTCTTTCTCCAACCCACTTGCGATAAATGTGTGTGTGAATGCATGCTTCCACTCTTTTACAATAACATATTTGTTTCCTTAACGGGATTTAAAATAGTAATCGGTGCTTTCCTTCCATGCTCTTTACCAGTAATAGAAGATCCGCTCTACAGACAAAAGAAACAGTGATAATGCAGGGGAATTTATGACTTCAACACTGTCTACTTTCCTACACCCTTTTATATGTGTAAATACATTTGTATTGGTGCATGGCTACTTGATTACCAATCGGCACTACAGCCAACTCCATTTATCTTTCACTTGCTGTAAGTACTATCGAGGAGTGAATAGACTGACAAGAGTTTGGACTTTCTTCCCTTAAAATCATAGACTCTAATTCCATGCTTGCTCCTTCTCACGTTTTTTCCCGTTCAGTTCGTTTAACAAATTTGACTGTGATTGTAAAATAGAACCCAAAACAAAAAAGATTTACTAAATCTCAACAGTGAGAATTTTTCTCATCATTAGAAGATTCTATCTTATTAATGCATTCACTCAATTACTTTAATTCCTCTGTAAGACTCGACTTTCCAAAAAAAAGTTTTGGAAACAATGTAGACTAAAAAGCTGTCTTACTCTTTCGTTTATATTAATGGGATAACTACCTTCACACATTACCCTTCTCAGAAAGAAGCCTTTCTGTTTTCTTACCACACAGTCTCTTCCCTGCGTTTCAACTAATTTCTCCTGATCAGTGTGATGATAGCATTCTCCAACATACTTTGAGTATGTAATGTATTTAATTTGACAACTGGTTTTCGCCATGTATTGCAAGATTTATGCCTTGGAGTCAACTCATAAAAAAGTTTTTGATAAATGAAATCCTGCAAAAACGTCAGAACGGATGATTTTTGCTCTTTCAACGCTACATTTGGTATTTACATAAACGGAGAGCTAAAGACGTACAAAACCGAGTGTGACACATAAGCACATGTGTGGTTTCCATATACAATTCTTGTTCAAACAAACTGAACCAACGTATAGGACAAATTAAAAATCAGAACTAGAAGTGGTAAGACACTCAAAATTGTCGAAAAGTGTTTTTATCAGGTAAAAGAAACTACACTCGTCATTACGAGTTGATTGATGTATTACATGCCATATATGAAAATTTTAATTGGGGTAATTATTAAGTTAACTGTTATGACAATCTCCAATTAAAATTAAAACTATACCATCAAACTTATCTCGTCATTAAATGTCGATTGAGGTATTACATGCTTTATAAGAAATTTTAATTGGAGGTTATCTCACTTTAATTAACTATGAAGATAACCTCAAATTAAAAATGTTTGGAACTTAAAACTTAGCTTAGGTATATAGAATACCAATGCAAAACGAACTAGGCCGATACAAGCTACAGTTTACGTACTAGACTAGTGAACAGGTTTGTATCCTGTGCAAGGACATGATTCTGTAGGTGTACGAGAACGTTAGGCCGGCGGCGGTGTCAATACAACGATGCCAAATGTCAGAAGGTAAACTTTGCGACAAATAAGTTGTGAACGAGAATTTTGCCGGTCAGGCATGCAATCCTTGTCTCTTGGCTGGTTTTCTCATGAAGGTTATCTACAATTTACTACATACTACTGATTATCAATTGCAAGCCGGCTACATTCATCAAATTCCCAATGTCAGACATGCTAGCTGTTCTGGTGGTATTGCTAGCATGCTGGTGGGATAGTTTTTTTATACTAGAAAACTGATTTTTATCTGGCTTAAGTAGATTTTAAACGTGAGATTTCACCATTACACAAATCCTCTTGCTAACCATTTCCAGCCGTAGTATGTCATTAGATCGACTTCAAACCATAATGGCATTTATTTTCCAACTGCTGCTGCTTTACTTTTTTAATTTCTTTCTATTTTGTAAAACAATAGGCTATTATTATTAAAAATTCTGCTTTCATCGTTTTATATACTATAATTTACTTTCAAGTTATGAACTAAAGTACACATAAAAACTACAAATATTACATATCTGTTTATAAATTCGAACATAAAATAACAAGAAATGTTTATTTTCTCAAGAAAATGTTTGAGAGATGTACAAACTTGTGTTTTTTTAATTCGAAAATTGGTAAATGTAGCTAAATGGAATATTGTTACATTGCACATGTCATGAATGGCAAGTCAAATCGAACTTGATTTGACTTATGGACAGCATTAGGCAACAAAGTATCGTTATCAACAACAAGCTAAATACGTATTTATAATGTAAACTTAAGTCGTAGCTAAAATTTTAGCTGCTGAGTACAATACAGTGTTACCCTTCATAAATATTATTAAAATATTCTTATATCGCGTGATACTGAGCTTCATACTAAAATGCCTTGAAGGGATTTGCTTTGTTCTTGATAAAAGTACGTACACAACTGCAAAGGTGAGTGTTCCAGAATAAAATTGCAAGATCTACGTATTAAAAACACGTATGCATACTTTCCACCTCCTCTATTGCATATTACTAGCGTCATAATGATTCCCGCAACTGAACACGTACTTAATAAAACTGCCCTGTGTGAATTTGAGTTTACTACATATTTTTGTGTTCACGTTTTCAATAACTTTGTTTTCAGCAAACTTTTGTCGTTTAACGAAGTAATACACAAAATTTGCGAACATATAAAAGCACACGCTACGGCACTCATAATTTTCCATATTATTCTAAACAGTTGAGTGCCCCAGACTTCGTCGTGATCCTCACATTTTTCAGCACTCAAATAAAAAACACATAAACACTGTAATAAAGACTATGGTTAATGCTGCATATTTACGTATCCAGACTCGTCAATTGTCTAAGGTGTGAATCTTGTATGTAAATATGTAGCTGTCTCTATACGATAATTTCTTGTTATGATGTTGAAGAGAACTATTCTTTAGAGCCATGCAGAGTACCTCACAATGACTAAGACTTGTAAAACAGCTAAATAGAAGAAAAACGTCATTTCACCCTTTACAATTCGCCTTGGTGCCAAATTCCTTCAAACCGTATGTCACATAATCTACATGTTCCCTAGTGGTATTTACAAAGTGCATTAGTCCATTAGCTGTGAGTTTGCCTTCACACAACAAAATCAATACGTGTTAAAAGGCAAACTTAAGTCAGTCTGTGAATTCCTAAATTCCAATCAAAAACTGGATCCGATAAACCACTCTATGTAACACACCACTTTAATCTGCATTACCCAGACCCATAGAGATCCTGATAGTAGCTTGTTTTTATTCAGACATGGATGACATTCTGTGTCGTTACTTCGTGTAACCGGTTAGACATTTCTTATTCATAGAATAAATTGTTTACAAGTATGGATAAGTAAGTAAATTGTGTTGTAATGTAATCACATACCTTCTTAATGATCCCTTGATTTGTGCCGACAAATGCAACGGTATGTTGCTCTGTAGTTGAGAGGGCGACTGATGTTAAAAGAGTTTCTGGAAACTCGATGGCTGCAGACTGTGTGATTGGTATCGCTCCAGAAATTTTCAGACCAACATCACAAAAATTCGGGATATTACCAGCACCCTATAAAGAATAAAAAACAAGTTAGTAAAAATGAAGATTCAATGATATCACCCGTGTTTTCAGCTCTTTCCAACCACTTAAACACCTAAAAATCTGTCATGCTTTACACGTCAGATAAATAAAGATTACGATCATACACTCTAGCAAGGGTTCCATTAGGTTATGCTGGTTTTCGCAAATTTGTAGCCGCCACCGAATTCATATTTTTTTCTATTTATATAAGCAGCCTTGTAGTCTAGCTTACGATTGCAGACAATCCTTGAATGGTTATCTTCAACGGTAAACCGGTGAGTTAAGCCTTTATCATTTATCAAGGCCTGTACTATATTTATTATCAATACACGTACTTATGCATTAGAGCCAAAGTAACCTATGAAACAGTGTTTTAGCCCTTCATCTCTTTCACCCAGCTAACCTTTCTATTCCAAGTTTTATTCTATACCTAAATCATAGTCTTTTAACGTTATCTGTCATGGAAAGCAAATTACCGAGGCGTTATCTAAGGAGACCTAAATATATCGCCTCAGGTATTCTTTACTTCACGTGGCGGGAAGATGTTAAAGAAATACCAAAACTTGTACCTGCTTAAGTCCGTGGCAGTACATAATCGAATTTTTCATCTTGACGCATAAAGCCTGTCGTGTGAAAGTAAGGCAAAGCATATATATCGCGCATATTTTTTTCATAATCTCCACTTTCCTCATATATATTTCCGACCTACATAGTTACAACAGTAGCAATTCTCTAAAGCGACAACCAAGAAACGCGCTGAAGTTTGCAGAGCTTTACAAATAGCCAGGAATGTGTGTACGTTTTCTATGAAAAGGATAAGAGGAAAATGATAAATGGAATTATTTTCATACCCTGAAAATGCACTACTAATCTTTCATAGGCAGCGTTCGAACCTTAAAATCACGACCCATCATGTGTACATCGAATAAAATCTGATGCATCAAACCCATATCATGTAAAATGTAAGCTGTATAACACAAAAAATTGCACAGTAGCGAACGTCGCAAAACAAACGAACACAGGAGTTTGTTTATGGTCGTTTCTCAATGAAAATTATCTTTGCCATTTTGTTTTGTTTAAAGTAAACAGACGTTGGCATAAATGTGGTTATACCTTACCTACCTGCCATAAACTGGCTTTAATTTTATGTATAAGACAAAATCTTTCTTTGGTAACAATTTAGGGATGAGTGTAACTAGAAACCCTTAAATCTGGAATAATATTCATGGAAAATGATACCCGTATTCAATGGCCTTTTATATCATTACATAGATTCCTAGCTTACTTTCTAATCATATCAAATTTGATAGTCATTAATTACATGATATTGTAAATTACTTTCGAACCCTCTCCCTCGGATCATGTGTTGATAATTACAAGAAGGGAAAAAACTTCCAATACTGATTCTGTTTCTTTTTCTTGCCTTCTTCTAAATAACTAGCTGTGGAAAAGATGAAGTGACTCTAGCATAACGTGCCTTACGTTCGAAACCTGTCATATTATCAGTATCTGCTCACCCATGGAGCACAGAAACGAAAATGAGTTGAAATAACCCATTGCATTTGATGATAGTAAGCAGTGGCAGTAGTAAAATACAAAGCAATGGGCCTAACGATGATTCATAATAATATATGTGGCCTTACATGTACGCGAACAGAAGCTTGGTTTTTTTTGTTCACATAACAAACACAATTTTGAGGCAGTAAAAACGATGAGCAAGAGCGTGGAGCATGGCATCGAGAGTAAAAGACGGGTGCATTCTTTTGGGTGCTTCTCTGCACGATATCAGAACGCATGAACCTTGTTCTGAAGGCCCGCAGGATACAGAGTTCCGTGGAAGGAGATTCATTAACGTAATTTCTTTCCCTCTTCCATAATTTTGAGAACAGATGGGAGTAGCAAGACCATTACTGCCGATTCAAGTCATACACACATACATAACACCAACCAAGAAAGAAAAAATAAAGTAGATAAAAAAATTTCGATGATCTGAGGTTTGCCTGGTCTGAATCATATTAAATATATAGCAGCTGTCTCAAATCAGCTCTTGTGTATGCTCCTTCTACATTTTCTTTTCATTCTTGTCTAGAGGGAGGTCAATAATGCAAAATATTCACCAATCACCGTCAACCCTCAAAAACATGCTGTGAGGGATGAAGGAGACAAGTAGATTTGTATGTGTGGTTATAATTGAAGGCTACAAGGTACACATGAGTACCAGAAATGCACATTATTTTAAAAAATCTATGTATATAATTAACAATGGCTTTAGCAACCATTCTTGGAGTATGATTTTCAAGGATAATCATATAGATTTACTTACATAATACATACCATTAATTTGTCCCTTCCTGTAAGCTAAACTCTCAAGCTGATCTAATATTCTCATCTAAATCTAGAATTATAGCTGACCTTTCTTATTTGTAAATAAATGGAGTGCCCCAACTTCCAAAAACATATATCACAAATGTATTACAATTCCAGCAATGAAGAAACCCATATTCGCTTACCCTAGGGCTAGGAAGTAGGACAAAAACTATCTGTATCATTGACAGCATGTTACTTATATAATGTATGCCATTTGTTTGCTTCTTACTGTGCTGCTTTGCAATCTTTTCATAAATACATACAAGCTCTGTTTTTTTCTTCAAAAAAGCAAGCAATTTCATTAGTACAACTCTTTTCCTTTGTTTTTTCTCCCTGTACACATATAACCGTACTATGCTTACACCCCACACGATAAAAAACATATATCACAAATGTATTACAATTCCAGCAATGAAGAAACCCATATTCACTTACCCTAGGGCTAGAAAGTAGGACAAAAACTATCTTTATCATTGACAGCGTGTTACTATATAATACATGCCATTTGTTTGCTTCTTACTGTGCTGCTTTGCAATCTTTTCATAAATACATACAAGCTCTGTTATTTTCTTCAAAAAAGCAAGCAATTTCATTAGTACAACTCTTTTCCTTTGTTTTTTCTCCCTGTACACATATAACCGTACTATGCTTACACCCCACACGATAAGCCGTTTTGTTATAAGAAAATTTAATGGGGAAAAGTCAAATAATGTAACCGCAATGGTAATAAGATATAAGAAATTCTAGCCACACATGATAATATTTTGTGTGTAAAAAACAGCATTTTCTATTCAAAGCAATACTTTCTGATTTTGGTCGCACGCTGACGACTGGAGAAAAGGCAAGAAGTAAAAATAAAGAGGGAGAGAGGATATGGGACATATACTACACACACCAAGTGAAATACTTTATGGTAGAACATACATCATTATAATTCCAAAACTCCAATATGTATACTATCCCCTATTAAAATGTATGTTTTGGAATATTGTAGAGTGGAAGCTTTTTTCATAAAAAAAACCAAAAGTGGTAGCAAGCAGAAAAAAAAGCAATGAGATTTTCTCTTTTATACTCTAACGTCACAACAGATTTCAATAGCTGATATAAAAAGAAGTATTACTGATACTCCTGTCTGATACGGCAGAAAGGGACGAAATATATGGGATATGAGAGAATTATGTACACGACCATTGTTCCCATCTAACAACTCGCCGCTGATGCTATTCTCTTTTAATATCTCTCTTCTATACTCCTACATAACTATCATCTCAAAACTCCTTACAAAAAATGTTCTCTCTTCACTGCATTTTTGTTCAGATGCTTACATTCAGTTACCATTACGTTGTTGGCTGATTCTTGTAAAGTTAATACTACATCAATATCTATTCCAAAATATATCTATATATATATTCTTGTTCCTCCAACTGCTTAACTGCTAGTCATCCAACAACCATTATTACCACCACTACTGGGGAACACCACATACACACACATGATATTGCCTGTCACATGAAGACTTCTCAAATAAAATAAGCAGTAAATGGGAAATGGAGAATTGGTATGTGAAATGAAGTATGAAGTATAAAAGAGTATGGAGACAAGATTGAGGAAACGAGTGAAAACTATACCTTAAACCATGCATGCCGACATTCATGCATGATCATCATGACCATATCACTTTATTACATGTACACAATTTTAGTATAAACAAGGGCGCAAGTTGGATAATGCTCTTTTTTTATCAATGTAATATGTATGTATGAGTACCGTGTAATGTGTGCATCAGTCATTCTACAACACAGATTATCTGATGTATTACTGCATTGATGCAACCAATAATAACATGAAAACAGTGATATGATAAGGAAATAGTGTATCAGGATGCTAAGAAGAAGAAATAAGTAAGGGAAATATATATCCACAAGGTTGCTGGATGAGTTTCACTATTTCTCAGTTTCTTCTGTTTTAATAATGTGATACTATGTTCCAGGTTTAAGGTATGCCTTGATATATCCTGCCACTTTCCATCTTCTCAAGTTACACTGGGGCTGTGACCATTCGCCCATGTGTGTGTGTGAGTGTGTGTGCCAGTGCGTGTGTCGGTCTGCTTCCTTTTCGAAATATGGATGTATCTAATGTACCTATGTGAGCCAGTGAGTTGCTCACAGACAAAAAAAATAGTATATCTTTTAGAGGTGGCTTCAATGTGTGCGAGCACGACCACCATCATGTTCACAGCGGCTGGTGGGACTCTTGTGAGAGTTGCTATAGATCATCGTATGGATGATGGTGTAATGCGATGGTTTCGCTTTCTTCCCTCTCAATTTCATGTCAAAAATTTTCAAAGGAAACACACTTCTCTAAAACGGAATTGCCCCATATATTCACATCTTTATGACATTTACGCCACTGCTTTTTTATGTTTGAAGTCAAAAGAAGGGAAAGTATGTGAGTTTCGCATGACTATGCCAACGCGTTATATAACAAAGTATATTATAGTATGTATTTTTTGTTGGTATGCTGCTCTTTGATTGTTCGGTTACTTTTGTTGTCTACTTGGTATTGGTTTTGGGAGAAAAACGTGTTCCAGATTACTTTGCATAGTATGAGGTTGTAAACGGATGTTCTGCATGAATATTAACTTTTTTGTTTGGTTTGCCACATTTTTCGTGCTCATTAAAATCCGGCAACCCCTGACTTAATCAAGGTGTCGATGTACATAGGTCATTGCTTACGTTTTCCAATGCTCTTTTTGGCAAAATGATTTTCAATGAACAGATTCCCGAATTTAAAAATTACATTTGCCTATTTGTACACCCTATGAACAGAAATGAACGCTCTGTGAAATTAAATTGCTAACTGGGTCCACAAGAGTTTGGTGGAATACATTAATTTACTCCATTTGTGAATAATCCCTGTAATACTTTCAGACTTGAGAAGATTGAGTAGCCAAGTCCTTATAAAGAACTGTTTGATTAAGTGACACTGTCATTAGTTTCATTTATGTAACTAGAATCCACACTGTAATGATGCTATTGGTCTTGGCATAAACTTTCAAGTTTGCATAACTTTAGAAAAAGCCTTAGATCTGGTTCCATTAGAGTCATTACAGTTTTTCATATAAGGAAGCCGAATATTGTAAGTGTCAATCAAACATCAAATTTGCACCCAACTTTTCTAACAAGTTAGAAAATCAATACGGAGGAGTTTAGATCTGTAATAACACAGTTTTAGTACAGTTTTTAACTAGATGTCTAGGACATAATATTTAATTAACAACATACATACATACATAACACTGCAAGCGCATTACAGGCATCTACATGGCATATTATCACTAGCAACTTTATTACTGGCGTGTCCTTGATTTTTTTCACAATGTTTTAAAGAACCAATTTCACGGACTTAGGTAGTTTACACAGTTTCGAAATAATTACCATTTCGCTCCCACCATGTTGAGTAATACAAAACATAAATAAACACCTCTAGCATCCAGGCTGTTACACGTGTAAAACGAATCAATTTGTGATGCGAAAGAAACAAGCATGCAAACATATTATTCCATAGTCAAAGAAAAACGTATTATATTAACTTACCCCTGGTTCATCACCCGACTTCCTACTGGATCCACAGCCAAATGCTTTAGTGCAAATGTCTCATTGATGGTAATGAATCGGGAGACAGTGGCTGTTCCTGTCAGTTCAAAATCCGATCCTAAGCCGAGACTCAATGAACTGAGAGCTGATGTCGAGCCCACTGGGCCTGATGAAGCCGAACCATACCTTTCCAGCCCAATTAGCAAGCCAAAGAGGATGTTAAAGCCAATGGTCGCTAGTGAGGTGAAATGGGAAATACCGTCAGCTGCTGTCATTGTTGTCAATGACGGAACGACAGGCAGTCTGTTCCCCTCAGTTCAGTTGATCAAATCTGTTAAAAAATACAAATCAAAAATAACATTGTATTATTTGTCACGTTCTTTACTTCATATTGACACCAACAAATAACAAATATCATGTCATTATCTACTGTAATCATTAACTGTCAGTTTGCATCACACAATCATTTACCGCATATGTTACTACACACCAGTTTTCACATTAAAAACTTTGCTAAAATGTTCACCATGTAACGTCTCAATACAATACGCAACATGCATTCAACAAAATACCGATATTCATACAGCTACCCGATTAGCTTGTTTAACTCTCTTAGAATCTCATCATTTGTTGCCTTTAAAGCTATCCCAGGAACTTAGTCTGTACAACATATTTGTACTGTGTTGCATGTATACAGGCAAACATTTATAATTTCATTAGTCAGATAGATCCACAGGCAGAGAATTAAAAATGGATAGTATTTCAGTAAACATAACAAATGAGTCTAAAGTTTTCTAGACATGTCCGAGGTTTGTACTTCTAGCGAAGCAGTGTCTATACAAATTTTATAATCATTCTGCATTTCAGTACTTCACCCTAAACTCCAAGAATGTGAATGGATGCATATTCTAAAATTTTCTTGTTTTCTGTACTATAAATCCATATAGACCATACTTGTGGAAATGTGGGATAGCGTAAAATAAGTTAAACCATCCATCCCGACATACATGTATGTATGTACGTATATAGATACCTATCCAGACCTCGCAACTATACGCAACGTTCTCATTAATCTAGACCAAATTTTTTTGGAGAAGTGTGCTTGATTAAAATTCTAATTAAAATTACTTCACGCACCACTACAAATACAACCAATTAGTATTAAAGCACTTTCAAAAATAAATCTTTCTGAGTCAACATGGCAGTGTGGAACTTCCTACCTTTCACCCTTTTGCCTCCTCGAGTTTAAGAGGTCATACGCTATAGCAGTTTTTTATGTATACATAAATTTAGTCGTTTAAACCATAAAAAATGTTTGAACTTAAATGGAAAGAGATAGATACAATATACTACTAGAGTTATTTTAAGTATAGCTTCAGCTGTTCATTCTTAGGATTGGTTAGAACCTAACTCCGAATGAAAATAGAGAAGTGGAAAGAAGGGGAAATGCACGAATCTCAGAATCATGGAAGCAAACCGCAAGATAATGTAATATAAAAACTGTTTCCTTTACAGCCTTCTTTTCTCCGTATCATATTTCATCCTGCAACCTCCTTTTCCGGTTGTCTCTCAGCAAAATTCTTTGCTTTTTTCAACTTGGTTTTGTGATACATGCATTCTTTGCAAAGCACTACGCTCAATACCTAATTACAAACTTCTCCACATTCTGACCAACAAGTTTCGGGTACTATTCCACTCGGAAGGTGAAACTGCATGATGATGCATGTCAGTCTCCTTTATTTTCATGGAAGCAGTAGTACAAATTCCAGTACTTGCAGTTTTTCAACTTTAAAAGCTAAACGTCGGATAAAGTATATTATACGCACACATATTTAACTTCGTATAATGCATATAAAAATATCACTTTTCTGTTCTGCTCTAAAAATTAAATAGTGCATGATGAATACGAAAGAACGAAGGGTCAACATTTTTAACAATCTATGAGTTAGTCACAATATGAGCTTGCCATTCTAATGTCTTTCCAATTCTATATTTTTAAAGGGTGATTTGTACAAAAAATCGAAACAATCTACTACCACACTAAGCTAATAGTCCGTAGGTATATTAAGCAGGTGAGAAATGCTAAAAATCCACCTGGCTCAGGATATTTATAGTCATTTATACCTTATAAATAACGTTTAAAATGCTTTCACCATTTAATTGCATTAATAACCAAATGTGTGCAACTGTGATTTCTCTTATAGCATATTGCATCGCAATGTGATGAAATTTATAATCTCAGACACATTCAAGACAAGTGAAGTTATTGGCACAACGTAGTAAACTAAACTAATGGGCGAGCATATCTCAAACCTAATCATTACATTGCAAGTAATAACTAGTCATTCGTTACATTTTGTTCGATTCATGGTCATTGAGAAAAACTTCCAAACAATTTCAGCCATTCACTTAAAAGTAGTTGAACAATATGATCTATAAACGGGAAATTTATTCATGGGGAAAGAAAACACAAAATGTGTTCTATTACCTGTGATCATTTTTCATTTTTTACTTTACCAAACATCCTTTAAAAACACACTTGCATGCATTTCAAACCAAAAATTGAATTCATAAAAAAGGAACCGTTTTGCACAAATAAAAACTCTTTTTTACTTCTGCATTGACTGCAATTGTTCCAGTTCAGTAACTTGAATGAAAAGGTGAAATACCCATTAACCGAAAAAAATACATTCATATAATACGACCGGGTCCTCATTCTTAATGTTGAAACTATTAGTTTTGTAAATGAGCATTTTGAACTAATCTATACGCATCCACAACCCCTTCCCTCTCTCATCTTTTTATCAATCCACAGCCATACTCATCCCATTCACCATCATCAGAATTGTATTACGTAAAATATGTTATGTACACACGTCCAATATCATTTTAAATTTTCTCTCTGTAGATTACAATCTTGTGCAAAGTAAAAGCCGAGACTAGTACCAGAGCAATACAAAACTTCAATTATCTCCTCGGAATGACAAACACACATCAAATAAACCTAACAACTCCATAGCTACTGTTATTGAGCTGTTGTTCCATTCATTCAATGGGTAATTTCAGTAGTATCGAGTTGAAAAGTGGAGAGAGATGCAACTGTTGTGTCACAATAAAAATAAACTTGGTACCAGCTACTGCAAAACCAGAATAGAGACAGGAAAATATGTATATTGCAGCCATATACAAACAACTTTTTTCAACAAACACATTTCAATGACTCGACACATTAAAAAAACAAGCGTCTACACTGACATGCATTAGAATAAAATGCACATGTTCCATTAAAAATATTACAAAACGTTTATACATGCATGCACTCAGTCGTCTAAAAGGCTGCATCATTATAAAATGAGTGTACTTTTAGATGTCATACATACAGATTAAAAGCAAAAAAGGGAAAGGGTTGAGTTTTTTTTTATTCAACGAAAGCAGATCAGCAACAAAGACATATAATGAAAACCCTTTGCTGCATAACGCTAAAACGTCTGCATGTACTCCATTATTTATCAACTCTTTCCTTCCTCTTATGTATTTGTGTGCAGACTTTTACATCATGCATATGTATAAATTGTACAAAGACACATTCAAATTTACACTTTTCACTTGTTATCACATTATTCTGTTGGAACACATTCACATTATGTAAATGCACACCCAAAAAAATAATTGTACATGTAAAGCAAATATGTGTTTTACAAGAGGCAGAAAGTAAAGACACTTTTTTCTTTGTTCATCT
>JAHZNG010004329.1:0-10344 GCA_027744375.1 Orchesellides sinensis
TGTCTCCCCAGCCAAGTACACACCTTGAGTAAGTCTTGCAGTCGTTTCAATCATTATGCTACCCACGTAATACCCGTTAGAAAACAAATAATCAAATTTGTCAAGTAAGTTAATTTCAGCACACACTTGAACGTAATACAGACTAAAATTGAAAATTAGTAAAATACGAAGAGTTTTAAAATTGAATTCCAGGGTTAAAATTATATAGGCACCCAAACATTATGACATTTTTATTTTAAAAGAGAAGTTATTTTATGAGATGTTCACAGCTGGGCCTTTATTTGACAGGTTCACGGGCAGGTTTGTGGATTGTGTATCTGCATCTATGTGACTAAGCAAGCAAATGTATATTGCTTTTCGCTATTTACATGCATATGCATATTGCATATTGCATTGTGGAATTGTATAGCTTCCCTGTCATGTTATATAGTACATAAATGAACTTTAAACTTACGCTTCGTCGCTTTCGAACAATCTTTTTGTTCGAAAAACACACATTGACATTTTCTAGTCGGTCTAAATTGCCGTAATATTTCTGGATTTGATATTATGCAGTTGAAAAAGGAATGACCCAGCCATTCAGCCTGAAATGTTACAGCTCAGACAGGTTTTGGCCTTAAGACCGTTATGTTAATAAATTTGGAGGCTACAAAGTTAAATTTACACAAAATATACTAGAAGTACTTTTATTCACGTTTAAAAAAAAGGAAAAATAGGTTTGAATAAAATTAAGTAATAATGATGGTAAAAAACTAACAGTAAGAATTCACTTGTACCCTACTCCGTAATTTTTTTGTGAACATATTTTTAGTGTGTAAACAATTACACCAACATAACACGTCAAACATACAATAAGTTGAATATATATTTAGAACAATAGATCAATAATGATCTTATATATTAAGTACAGATATTACTTTCTTGATTAATCTTGAACATTTATACTACCTAAATATTCGCTAAGTTGGGTATCAAGATCCCTATCTTGTTCCTCCTCATCAGGCTCTTCAAAATTTTTAACTTTTACATCCATATCTTCAGAAACGCCCATGACCATATCATCAATTAGCAAAAGGTTCTCTAAATTTGATGTCTTGCGAATATCTAACGGTACAAATTTAACAAGACTAAAATCATCTAAAACTTTTCCCAACGCTTCAGACAACTTTAAATACTTGGAGTTCCATGGAGTCTCTGCTTCCTCTTGTAAAAGGTCTTGGGCATCCGGTTCCAGAAATCTTTCAATGTTTTTCCTGTCCGTTTTGCTCAGCAGATCCATCTTCGTAAGTACATTCATGTGTGGAATTTCCAAATTTATCATAGTACTCAGCGCCACTAACGATCCAGCAATGAATTTGGTACCATCTGTTAAGAAATGAGCATCAATGGTGAAAATCCCGCACACTCGAAAATTCCACTGTTCCAGCTGCGTCACAAATCGCTTCATTAGGTCCATATGAGTATACAGTTCAATTTGTCCAGGGACAATCAAAAATTAGGTAGTCTCCATCATACTCTTCACCGATTTCAGGAAGCAGCCAAGACTCTAGGTTATCCATTAGATAACTAAACAAAAAAGCAATTCAAAATTTACTACTTCATTCATTCCAAATCGACTCCTTAAATCAAACTTAATAGATCTGTAAGTCAACTTACTTCATACAGTACAAAAGGGCACCGTTGGGACCTGCAATTAACAATTATTTACACTTAATTAAAAACACTTATCTCTCTCAGAACCCAGCAAACAGTTAACTAATTTCTTTTTTCCTGATTGACCTTTTGGTGTCTTGAGCATGCTTCTCGATGTAACTGCAATACGTACTCTAAACAAAAACAAACAAATAGCCATAATAAATCAATAAAATCCATTACACCATCATCTGCATCACCTCCGAACCAAAACCACATAATTAAATTTAAAATACAAACAATAAAAATTACACCAAAATATTCTTACCTTTCCTGTTCCCGCAGGACCCATTACTATTTGTGCAAACCTCATCGTTTGACAAATTTAAAATCACTAAAGGATCTTCAAGCAAGTGTATAAATACGCTTTAACTTTTATTTAACCAGACGCGAACTATGAATATTGTCTATTAAATTATTAAATTTATTTCAAAGAACCACATCCACCTCCAAACTCCGTACTCCGTACATGTGCTCGATGTTTTCACAAGAACCAAAAACAAACCTTTATGTTGCTCTCATATATTCTGAATGGAGCAGATTAGCAGATGCGAGATGCGATTGTGTTATGCTATGGAACAATGGGGACGGGGCGAAATGATATGTATATTGGAATTGGACGTGATCAACTGTGTGACTGTGTCTAAAAGCAAAATGAGTCTCGCGTTTGTTCCTTTAAATTTTGACTTATACGATTATTTATGTTTAATGTACTAATTTTGTGGGCTCATTAGGTCAGACTGAAGTCGTATGATGAAGAAAGTCACTAGCAGCGTGGTCATCTGTATGAGTTCCACAAAAGAAATAGAGAGAGAGAGAGAGATACATTAGCTTGCATTACTAATTTCGTAAAGGCTTTAGCAACATTAATTTTTAGCTAATTATGAAATTTTACTTATTTACCGTGCCAAGAAAGGAATAATCTATAATGAATCTTCCTCCAGCATCTATGCAAACTTCTTTGTTAGTAATATCATCAAGAATTACCATAAGTTCATTTCGGGAAATTGTCAGCTCATCCTCGTTCATGCAGAGCCATGTTTTGATACTGTAAATCTATGTATATACCAAATTCATTACCAGGATGAAGTATGAAATGTGTGAGATAAGTATTTGTCTTAATTACCTTCCGACAAACTTCCGCTGAGAGGAATAGCGTGGTACAAGTAGACAAATAAAACAAAATTAGTACAAATCGTTTCATGCCACTGCTTGCAAAAAGAACATCTTCAAAATCAATCGCGTATCCAAATAATATTTCTGAAATGGCCAATAATAGAAATCCGCCAATTGCAGCTGAAACTAGTTTGGATAAGCGTTTTAAGCTTTTAAAATGGTGTAAAACAAAGTATTGGTCCAAAATGACAGCGGGTTTAGTAGATTGCTCGTCTTTAGATTGAAATATTGGTTCTTGGAACTCAAGAGATGTTTTAAACTCAATAGAAGCATTTACTTTACTAACGAATCCAGCAACTGGGGACCAGAGTGAAAGTACGCAGAATAAAACTAACAGGTCCAAGTAGAATCCCACTATTAATCGGAACTGTATGCTTATGGCGGTCACAACAGAGATGAGAGTGTCCACAACGGAAATACTTTGAAAATCCGGAGCAAGAGTTTCATTTGATGCACTGGATAAAAACAATGAATATCTGGATTCGGCAACAAGACGCCGGAACCACCAGATTGGATCCCAGCTTGAAGCTTGTACAATTTCCGAACTGAGGAATAATCTTGTGATACTGATTGCGACGAAGGAGGTACATAGTAGAGAGATGAAAAAGGTTGACTGAATCTGAATAAACGAACGTAAACAATATATTTAAAAGAAAGTCATTTGAACGGTTTGTTTTAGAATGAGCGTTTTGATGACAAAGGATAAAATGGACCTTGGCTGGATTATATTCGTAGAAAGCTGACTGTTCTATGAACTGTACTATTCTGAAGAACGCTTCCTGCTTTGTCCAAAAATTGTGAAATGCAACTGCTTTGCAAAGAAAGCTTGACGAGCTTTCGATAAGTCTGAAGAAATCAATAGGATTGGTTGGTTTAATTGCTTGGTAGGTTTTTCTGATTTCTATAAAGTATCTCGCCAGAACCACAATATGAATTAAAGCGCAAAGTACCTGTTTTAAAAACAATTTAACAAAAACGTGATATATTTATTTTTAAGTGAAAGTAGGTAGGTATATATATACTACTCTGTGAATAAACGTAAATTATTCATCCTCGCACCTTTTGTGGAAACCAGGCTTGAATTCTAAAGGTATTCTGGATACAATCATAGCTTAAACGAAATGGCGTGATTCCAAGATAGTAAGAGAAATTAAAGTAAATGTAAAGAAAGTTTGTATGACCACTCCGTTGGGGGATGCTCCCAATGGGCAACTTTCCCTTGGAGCCATATGGAGGTGGTATGTAAATGACATTAGCTAAATCCATTAAAGTAGTTCGTAGTTCTGTTCTTGGTTATAATTATAACTACATTCTAAAATGTCCGTAATTTTCAAGGTGCTTTTTGATTTTGTTCCTTCAAGTTCAAAAGACATCACTTCTAGATACATACTAATTCTAAAGGCAGGCTAAAAGAAACTAAAACGTGAACATGGACGACAGTTTTGTTATATAAGCAGTCGGGTAAGAGGAAGGGGTTAGTTAGGTACACGTTTGATATTGTATTGTACACACGTAAGAATTTCTGGCTATCGTCATCGCTTTTGAATTTAGAATTACGCATCGATTGTACGTGGAATTAGAGTGAATATGATAATGATTAATTGGTGTTTGTGTATCCGTTTTAATTTTTAATGCACCAAACTGTTTTGTTTGCAAACAAATTATGTATTTTGAACAATTACGCAACATTACCACGGAGTAAAACCTCTTTACCTTTTTACATGTCTAAAGTATGCAACTACAGGAAAATACTAACATATTTCTAGAGGTTTATTAAGAAATCCATCATCACATCTTTTGGTTCAGTTTTATTCTTTAGAACTTATGTATGTATATGTCTGCTTGGAATTGAAATGTACGCTTTGCAACATTTTCCTTTGTGATACATTGGCAAGTACAAAGAGGGTATATTGTATCGTGTGCATAGTGCATACACATAACATATATGATAATATATATGATATTTATAATATTTATGATGTTAAAGTATAATACCTACATTTCTTATACTTTTACCTAACTGAACGAAAGACTGTCGCCTATTGTCAAATGCAGACCATTTGAATTTGTATAAAATTCACTATTACTAAGAGCCTAACGATACATATGAGCGTTTTACGATAATAACGGTTTCTCAACTGCCAACTTCAATATTTGAAGGATAGTGCTATATATATTTATATCAATATAGACAATATATGACAAAAAGGTTAAAACAGGTCCAAAAAGAGAACATAAGACATACCTATAAACGTCCTTACCTCGTACGTTTCTATTTTTTTTAAATTATATAAAGATATACTTAACATTTGTTTGTCAATGAAATCCATTTTAATTTTATCCGTAAATAGAGGAAGGCAAATTTCAACTAAGCGATCTTGGATTTGTCAATAGCAAGAGCAGCTTCGGCTTCCTCTAGATCGTCTTCCGTAGCATCAGCATCTGCCCCATCATCCTCGTATTCGTCAATGACTCGCTCGTAGTTTCTTCTTTTGAGTTCTCTCAGCATATCCATACCTTTGTAGCCTTCCACAGCTTTAGACACAAACGGTGACAGTTATTTATTACGACAGACAACTAATAATGTGTTGATAAATTGTTATAATGATCCTAAGCAGGTATACCTTTTAAAGTTTCAATAGCTGATTTGATGTAATTGTTGATAAAGTCCTCATTTGCTTTCTCCCCTTTCTTCAGCTTTTTCTTCCGAAGTTGAATTTTCTGCACTGTATTGTAGATTTGAAAGGCGTTGCAACTTCGTAGAACATTCTTTCTCTGAACAAATGAAGACACATTTCTATAAATGATTCTATCGTTAAGCTGCCTCCCTTCGTAAGTTTGCGTAACAAACTTGTGAGCTCTCTTCTGAAATAACGCTGTGAGGTCGTAATATCTTTGAAGAATTATAAGAACTGCAATCAGCTGAAAGACGATTACGACCAATAACTGGATTAGTCTCCAATTCACAAATCCACGCACTTTCTCATCCATCGCAAATCTCTCATTAAATAGCATTTCGTATACTTTAAAACAAGCATGTACAGATGTCCCAATCAAAAACGCCCAACAGAGGTTTGCCGTTTGTAAGGTTTTAGCGTGAAGAACGGCTACACATGTTATTGCATGAAATATGCTTACATAATGGGACACTGGATCATGATTGGGAACAATGTTTAGGCATTGGTAAACGTCAGCCAGGTACAGGTAGTAAAATTTGGAATCTTCCACGAGAATACCGAAGCTATTGAAGAAATCGCGCGTTGTACTTTTTGTATATATAAGCATATGTAGGTCTCATGAAATTCATACACGGCTTTCACCAACTTTTACCTTTCCCATATGCAGTACAAGAAATTGATGATTACAATGAAATGAAAGGACAGTGCGATAAGGTAGTTGACCCACTTCCGCCTGTGATTCCAAAGAACTTCCAATCTATGATTCTCATCAAAGTCTTTAACATGATCTTCCTCATCATCTGAATGGTTATGGTTGGTTGTGTTCCAGCCGGTAAATAATGTGTCAACGGTTTGCATCTTAGCGTCCGCCAAAGCCTCATGTTGCTTTTCACTCAAGTGAAGATGTTTGGCTTGACCAAGAACGTCCAGAATTTCCTTTATGTCGCCTTCATTATTTACGATTTCATCATCAATGTCAACCTCCCCCTCCTTGTTGGGTTTGTTATGCAAATTTAGACCAGCCCATTGCGTACTGGGCAATGACTTGTTTCCTCCATGATCATTGTTTACATCTAGAAACATTCGATCACTCTCAATGTTGACCGTCGCAGGATTTTGAATCAATAATGCCATGATTATTTATGCACCTAGTTCTTGGTGTTAGTCAAAGAAATAGAATTTACCACAATATACATATCCTGGTTTATATTTTAGCAGGATGTTATTTCTCTGCAATCAAATAACTAAAATAAGTAAATATCATGTCATAAACACTGAAAAAGGTTCTGGTTAGTATAGCTACACTATACAATTTTGTATTCTTTCTATCACGTCTGCGATTAGTGGAGTCATTCTTTCTTCTAAATTCTTACATGTATACATATAATGAGTTCGAAACCGAAAATTCTCTGTCATTCAACTGTAGAACATAATGACGTAAACATCCTTTAACCGTTCTATTTATCTTCATTTGTGAATAACGACCCTTTCCAAAGACTGACACTAAAAAATAAATCGTTTGCATTTCGTCTCATTTTTCATGTCTTTCATGTTTACATTTCTTGTAAACTTTTAAAAGGATATTGCAGATTTAAAAACATTTTTGAGCTTCTATACAAGCATGCCATGCTAAGAGCTGGTGTTAGGATAAGTTTCAAATCCAATTTCAACGTGTTTCTTCACGCAATGGCCATATAAACCATCGTATTGATGGAATTCATAAAACATGTAAATTGTAAACAATCCTTTCCACGCCAAATTCGATCAATATCAATACTGGAACAAACTGAATTATCTCAAGAGTAACTTTATTACAGAGCGATAAGTTTACCACGAACCTTTCTCCCATATACATGTGTCGATGCACATAAATATGCCTGGACACATAAACATTTCCGTATTTTTATTTTCTTAACAAAGTCATAATTACAATGTACACGCGTTGCTCCAATGGAGTAGGTATAATAATATACCAAACCGGTTCCTTGGAGAGAGAAAATTAATGACATATAGAATACTGATATTTTACAAACCCTTTCTTTCCCTCGGTATACCCTTTTCTACAGGAGATATCCAAATATCAGACTATCATTACTCCGTCATTGTTATTTTCTTAATGTCAGCCACTCAAAAAAGAAAGCAGGTTACATTCGTCTACTAAAAGGAAAAGGAAGAATAAAAAGTGTCGATACTTTTACAGTATACCTGCATGCGAATTTTTACCTGACGCCTTGTAGTTTGTCACGTCCCATTAGGTAGGAATTTCTTATACATACGAGAAAGTATGATTGTGCTCCCAAAAATTATGGAATATAACAAAGGAGGGAAAGGCCACAAAACGAAATGCAACGTCGTCAGTTGTGTGTGAGTGAAATGAGTTCCTATAGTCATCGAAAAATGTGTAATTCATGCATATTACATCGCATGTATTCCCACTCACATCTTTTCTTTCTCCGGCACAATAAAAACTTCCATGAGGGCTTACAGGCATGCGAGAGAATTGGGCACGCTCTTATTATTCCCGTTGTCGGTGAAAAAGTTGCATTTGTAACTAGCCCACAATCAAGTATGGCACACACACACATGGTGTTACCTTTCCTTCAAACATAAATGAAGAGATCCTATTATATGGCGTTATGCCAAAAAAACCAAATAGGAATACATGTATAAAAACCATAAGGGAAAGCTTTCTTCTGTAGTAAAACCAATTCTTTTTATCAGCACATCTTACTTATCCATAAAATACATGCACACTTTCACGATAGGCACATGTGCACAATAAAGATACGGGTTGCTGTTAATTTTACTGCTGGGAATGAAATTGTATGCTATCCGTGCATATTTTTTAAGCAGTAGATTACAGGAAAAAGCGTTTAGGGACCTGTTTTTACTATCACCAGAACCGGAGTCATGATTTTTGTTCGCAGCATAGAAGTGAGTGGCAGTTGTACACAATCGAATAATTGCCCACGCAGCATTCCCAGAGAAAAGACTGCAATGCATATGACGTGCTGTAATATTCTCTCCATTCTCTATTACTTTCCCGACCCATTACAGCTGTATCTCATTATTGTGTTTACCCATTTTCTTCAGAATTATTGACCCATTCATCCTAAAGAGGAGTGGGCAACTGGACCAAAACCTATGGAAAAATCCAGGGAGTCGGATAATTAAATTGTACATCCATTAGTCGAATTCAAAGCCACTGACTTTCACTCTGCACCATTGTCTACATGAAAACCACGAAAACATACTTCCTTATATACTTACCATGTTTTCCATAAGTGAATGTCAGACAGGGTTATAGTTAACGCTCAAAGATAAGCATATTTTGTGTGCAAAAGATATCTTCTCCAATTTCAATGAAAATTCTTAGAGATAGAGCAAGTTCAAGTTTTCCACATGGTGTCCAATCGAGGTGACGGAGCTGTGTCGGCAATAATATGTTCTGTGATATTGGTCTCCTTATTCATAGCCTACTTTACAATGGATGCAACATCAGTGCCTTATTACCATCGACGAAGTCCTCGACCAAGGGGCCTTCTCTTCGACTTAGAACATGAATCTTTCCAATTCCAAATCGAAGGATTTGAATACTACGCCAAGTGTCCTTTAACGTGGAGACCTTCACTAAGAGCTGTTGGAGTATGGTTTCTACGACCAGCTACAAGGATAGGTACAATTAGTATAAAGCAGCTTCAGAGAAAGTCTAGTGGAGTGGCGGATGTTGTAGTAGTTATAAAATATCATTTGGGGTGGGCCACAAGGTCAAAGCTTGTTGTGAAAGGGATTAGTTATAAAACGCATGAAATGGTGTCTACCGAGCTGACTCAAATTGGTGATGGCTATTGCACTAGAAAGATTTACCTTGGTTGTGTTCATGAGGTGAGTAAAGTATACTTCAATTATTAACATATGTATAGGCGACTTTTATAAACCCAGTATTGATCAACTAATTAATTAGGCATGTCTTTAAAATATTCAGATCCAAGTTGAAGGTCAAGTCGCCCCAAATGCTGCGTTTGTCCTGATAGACGAGCTTAAAGTTGGAGTTGGAACAAGTCGATTTGATGGAATTAGCGAAGAATCGTGCGATTAAATTAAATTAATGTTTTATATAAGAAATGTTTGTTAACTACTAAATCTTTCAGCCAATAAAAAATCAATTATTTGAATAAATTCGTAAGAGATACAAGATCTCATCCCAAGATCTACAAAAAATCCGTCAATTTTGGCAAATAATTTCATTTGTTTTATACGGCCGATCATTTATCTTGTTTGTTTTATTTACGCCTTTGTTACAAAAACTGATCTTATGAAAGTTCTTTAAGAAATGCATTTTTGAGTAAGTTAGCCTATATATGTAACGTAAATGTAAAAGCACCTCGGCCGGTGAAAGTCAGTCAAGCTTCACCCAAAAGCTGGACTCGATGTACCCCAGGTTTATGACAAAGCTGCGGGAGATCTGTGTATTTAAAGCTTAGCAGATGAAAACAATAAGGTTGTTGGTAAACTTCATTTGGATTTTGGAGGTTGGAAAGGAAACTTGTGTGAAGAGAGCAAACAAATTTGAAAAATAGGACTTAAGTTCCAAGGTTTAAGAAGTGGCTGGAATCAGGAGTCGTTCAGTTATCCGCAGTGTTTGGAAATGAGAAGACAATGTTTTAAGCGGTTTGCTAAAAACCATCCGAGAAGAAAGATATTTGAGTAATTTAGTTTGTATAAACATCAGTATCAGTCCATCAATCGGCTAGTACAACTACAGCCATGGAGGAAGACGATGGAGGAACAGGAATGG
>JAHZNG010004330.1:0-13742 GCA_027744375.1 Orchesellides sinensis
TGATGCGCTGACACTGGATCTGATCAACCCTGATAAATAAAAATAAAACAATAGGTTAGAAACAAGGAGTAGACTAGTAGGTTTGAAATAACTTGGTTTGAACGAGTTACACAAAAAGATTTTTGCGCTCACTTAGTTAAACTACTGCCAACGAGAATAATACATACACGCACTAATAAAAACTGTACTTGCACAACTTCCTTGAGAAAAGTTAGTGAACCAAGTAGTAATGGACTAGGTTTTCATTCTTTTGGGTGGAATGACAAAAGAAAATTTAGTGATTCACTTCAACCTTTCATCAAATACAGTTTACCATTAGGATAGGCCACGAAGAACTGATTGTTGTAACATTTTATACACTCATCATTTTAAATTCCAGGATGAGACCACTTTTTGTAAGTAATTCAGCTTCGAATTCCTCGGATCTGAACCAATGAAAACCCAAATATTTAACTAGGGTCACCAATCAAAATCTGATGTGATTCGTTTGAAACGGTCACATTTTCGCAACATACAGACTCCATTTCCAGGTCCCAACACGGAAATCTTTGAGTTAATATTGTTTTCGTCTGCTCTTTTCATGGCTACTGCGCATACTCTCCAGTACAAAGAAGTACTGATTATCATATAATACTGGATTACCTAAACCTAACTATGTAGGCATCCTTTACCTGCATTAACATTTTTATTGTACGGTAAAGCACATCATGGAGATATCTTCGAGCATACGTACATTTGAGGATAAAATGGTTTGAAAGATAAGTTGATTGAAGATGTACATATAAAGGGATGAATATTTTGGACAAACTATAATAATAGCTTCATGGTCGAAAAGTTATAGTGAATATTCCAATGGAGCCCATGCATACCTGTATGTCCAAACCAAGTTATTTCAAACCTACTAGTCTACTCCTTGTTTCTAACCTATTGTTTTATTTTTATTTATCAGGGTTGATCAGATCCAGTGTCAGCGCATCATTGTTGGTTGAGGAGAACAACTATAATAATAGCTTCATGGTCGAAAAGTTATAGTGAATATTCCAATGGAGCCCATGCATACCTGTATGTCCAAACCAAGCGGATTTCAGCAGATACCCCATATGTACATACAAAGAGCCTATATATATATATTCTTTCCAATCGAATGAAGCGTCTCTGTACCGTGACGATTATAAAATCATAAAAATCAGACGTTACTGCTAAAATACGTAAACATATTCACAACAGTCGAAGTCGCATTGTGTGAGCAGTGTAGCTTATGTATATTGTTCAGAAACCTTTCAGTTAATGTTAATATTGATGGATCTAGATAACATTATAACTGATGCTGGTTTATAGGCCATTCTCAGGGTGAAGGTTTATTTTGCATTTACTGCATACAGAATAAAATGAGGTAACATAAAGTGATACATATTTTACATGACATGACACTAATCTATACTGTTGAACTGGAAGCATCTTCTATAAAATTAAGTAATTTTGAGGAGGAGAATGAGATTCGCAAAAAATACAGTAGTTCAATCCTTTACTATTGTCTTACATATAATATTAGTCTGGAGAAATATTAACACCTGAAGTCAATAATACCTGACCGCAAAATACTCATCTTCTCCACCAAACCGATCAAGTGGAAAATTATTTCAAACAAGTATAAACCCATACCTACATATTAAAATGGCTTGTAAGACACAGTTGTTGGAGTATTATACATCCCAGACATACACCTACAAATGCATAAAGAGAGTAACTCTACGCTCTATACAAGAATAGATTTCCAGGGGGTTGAAGATCTGTAAATGTCTAAAAATCTACGCCAAAATTCACCGGTTGAGTGTATTGTTCCCAACTGTTTGAATGACGAATGAGTTTCTTTTTAAAGCCCAGGTTCATGTCTGACCATTTCCGCGTTATTTCTTCACCTATGATAAGAAGATTAACACAAAGCCTGCCTACCAGAATGCAAAAATTATAAAGCATGCAGAACAATTAAAGCATTCGTAACTGAACTTTATTGTTAAGTGAACAATTAAAGAAAAGCACTACAGGAGGGTAGATATCATCAATCAAATCCCGGTAAAACGTAAATCGTACGTATTTATATCATACATACATACATACTATATGTACCATTACTATTTCCCATCCTGGTAGTTCCCTACAACCGAGTTCAAGTAAATTTAACCAAAAAAAGTTCAAGCGCTGTATTTTTTTAGTTCCAATTTACTATTTTTGATACAACTTAGCTTTTTATCATAATTTGTTCGATTTTTTACTCCAAAAATAATTATCTTGTAATAGCATTGTACTTTGCTTAATTAGTCAAACCAAACATTCAAACTTTTAAATCAGTGTTTTCTTATGATCAACTAAACCCAACGGTAATCCATTTTAACCTTACAAACAGGCCTTATATAAGAATGATGGGCAGAATTGCAAGGGCAATACCAATGCTACGTGTTCCTACGTTAGTAATTTAAGGGTGCATCGACATTTCAACCAGTAACAATGACTTTGATTGCAAACTATAAGGTACGTTATCTGCTAAACCTGCTGACAGTATTCTTTTGTTTTCCATAGTCATCTTACAACTGAACCCATCTTCAATCAAACCAACGCTAGGAAAGTTGGTAACAGTTTTTTAACTCACATAATAACGAACAGCTAACAGTTACAAATGTGTGTGAATGTATTCAGAAAAGATACAAATGTTGACGTATGACAAACAAAAGGATATCTAATTGTAATCGGTGATTACTATATAGTTAGTTCTTGTGCTTAAAGATTGTCTACGTATATACGGAATGTTCGAGAATGCTTTTGAATACTACACCGTGTCAAAATAAAGGTAAACACCACAAACCGAAGACAATGAGTCATGCCAAAAGATGTTCCGGAAAATGCACGATCTAAAATAAAGGGTTGCCTTAAAGTAAGGAAAACCTTACATTGCAAAATCACGATTAATTCAAGACTTACTGGCAGATGCCAGTCTTCAAGTTTGAAACTGTAGTAAACAAGCAGTTGATTTAGATGTGAATAGAAGTGAGAATGCTATGTCATGACATTCAATTCACTTCTTTGCTTCACAAATGACTTAGCTTCCGAGGGCTGCCCAGTTTAGATAGACTTTGTTGGCGACGATGGCGCTGTCAAGTTCTTTCAGTTTATGTATGTATGTAAACTCTTTAGGTATAACAGATTTCCTTCAATCACCTAAACTATGTAATTAGCACCCTGGAATTAAAAATTAATTACTAGTTGGATATCTGTCTTGTCACAGAATTTTGGATCCATCCCTATGTCAGAATATGTCAATCAATCCGATAAATGAGCAGTCGAAAAAGTTTGTACCTATGTGGGTATACCTATAACATATTCTTATGGCATTCGTACTTTGCTAATTTTCATACTAATCTAAATAAAAGCCACTACAATAAAAGAAAACCAAACTCCGCCGACTGCACTTATGTGGGAGACTGCTACCATGTCGAATGAGTCTCTTCCGGTTATCTACCATCTACAAACAGATGCATTTTATGCCAATATGTCGCATAGGGTAAGTTATATACATTACGGTGCGAAACGCGATTACTAAACAGTTAGATATTTTTATGTACCACTAGAAAACATTGCATAAAATCTAGTCTGGACCACATAGTACAAAAAGCAGCCGAAATAAATAAATTGAATTATACGAGTGGAAATTGAAATGGCAAATACAAGAAGCGTCATAAAAGGATTTTAGTACCTTTTAAAAGCTCATTTCTAAAATTTTATGCGAGGAATCTTCTCTTTCTTCAACAAAAAATGCAAGACTGAGAGAAATTTACTATTATTTTACTTGCATTTTCATCCTCAGTAGTTATTAAACCACTTTTCTCATGTTGGTAAAAATCACTAGACACATCATAACAACAAAAGTAAATGTTTTCGACAATTTCCTCAGGAAAAAACCTCTTATGAAAAGTCATCATGAATGACTCGGACAATCTACCTCATGCATTATAACTGCACCTCATCGTTCCTGAAAATGAATTCTAATACTTGGAGCATGATGGGTATTGTCGTGCTCAGTAGATTTTCACAATGCAACGGAGCTTTGCCTATAAATCAGAAATTGAATAATCACACCACAATTGGACAGAAAAACGGTATGCAAATTTCATATTGACGGAAATAAAACTGACTGCAAGGAAAGGGAAGGGACTCTTTTAAAAACCATGATTTGATGACCATGGTATATGAGCATAAGGTTTCTTTTATCTGTTGTCTGATGCTATTATACCTTAAGCATCCCACGGGAACATTTTTTTGCTGTTGCCAGTTAGACCCCATCTTGTCCCTTGTATTAACGTTTCTTAAAGAATAGCAAAGCAGTAATATAAGAAGAAACTCATTGTTACACCTGTCAAACAATACTTTTTTGTTGAACATGGAAAAAAGGGTAAGGGCTGAGGTTAAAACTTTCTTAGAATGAAACTGAATCTTTAGCTTTTACCGTTGCATAGGACATAATAGAACTATGCACCTGACGTATGGTACAATAAACTTAGGTAACAATAATAATATCAACAGTGCCTCAGTAATAAATAGAATACTTTTTAAATTACAAACTGTTGCAGCGGTACTGATGCAAAACACCAGCAGAATTTGGTGCAATCGTTAATGGTATTTATTACATAAAAATTGACATTGTATAAAAAAAAGATATCTTCGTTGAATAGGACATACCGAACAGATCAATATCATGGCTTTTACTACCTATTCAGTAAATACTTTTATATTAGAAGGAATTAAAAATTATTTTAGTTAATTTACACGTGTTCTATTGAACTATGTATGTTCTTAACCAAAGTATAATATATGCCAATCCTTTGTATACTCAAACGTCAAGTGCTTTGAAGCATGACTATTTTCTCATTATAATACATTTAATAACCATTTTTTGATAGATGTTCTTGTTTATATAAAGTGATTATTAAGCGCTAGTACTGTACATTGAACATTTGCATGTATACATGTAAGTGTAACAATAAGATTAAAATGTGCTTACTTCCTTGTACAAATTAATACTCTAGGATTTTATCCGAAACTTTAGGAACACGTGGAGATTTTCTTGTTATGTATTGTTTAGTATGTTTGTTATGTATATATTGCTTTCATTTTTAGCACACTTATAATAATTCAACTCGCCATTGTTGGTTTTATTTTACTCTCAAAATATCGACCGCTGGACTTCTGAAAAATAGGGCCCGAGGTCCCAAAATGAAGTTGGGGGGTGGGGGCATAATGGAATGGGAGACGAGGACGATCACCGTCCTCCACGTTCACACTCTTCGCTCGTCGTTTAATACCATGCATGGCAAGTTCATTATCAGTTGCATTCAGTTTTATCAAAACCTCTAATTGCTTGTAATCCTGACAAATGCGATAATTATGGAATTTCTTGTTGTGTATTGTGTAGTATGTTTGTTATGTATATATTGCTTTCATTTTTAGCACACTTATAATAATTCAACTCGCCATTGTTGGTTTTATTTTACTCTCAAAATATTGACTGCTGGACTTCTGAAAAATAGTGCCCGAGGTCCCAAGATGAAGCTGGGGGGTGGGGCATAATGGAATGGGAGACGAGGACGGTCACCGTCCTCCCCGTTCACACTCTTCGCTCGTCGTTTAATACCATGCATGGCAAGTTCATTATCAGTTGCATTCAGTTTTATCAAAACCTCTAATTGCTTGTAATCCTGACAAATGCGATAATTATGGAATTACAGCAATTTAAATCTTACAATGTACAAAACTTACTGAAATCCTACCAGCTGCCTTGCAAAATACTTGCATTTTTAATTACAATCTTATGCAGTCTAAAGTCTGCAGGTAATCCTGATTCGCCTTTGTCCTTTTGAAACGGTGACCCCGTAACAAGAATGTGTACACGTTTCATATGAGAGTTAAAGATGAATTACAGAGATAGAAGAACATGCAAATTCTTTTGCATGACCTCGGATGTGAAATCGAGCCGATCATAATTACGTCACACGTATATGGATACGGTAATTTTGTAACTAATAATTTAAATAGTATAGCACAGCGTTGCAGCGGTACTATGAACTTTGGCATGAAATGGCTTTCCTAATAATAATGCTATTAATTATGGCAATGGCCTTTGGACGAGAAGGAAATGAACTGAAGAGAATGACTGGTCATAATAAAAATAGTTTGCCAAAATTTATGCAAGGGTGTTAGATAAAATGCTTTCTGCGGCCCTCCTGTAACAATGCAAAATTTTATAGTCTTCTAGAGAAGGAAGAGGTGATATATAAAGGCTATTAGCAATGGCTTTTATTTATAAGCAAAATTTCGTTTTCTGCAGTATTTACATTTATAATATTATGTGTAGGTATGTAAATAGATTCTTTTGCGAATATGCCTTTGATATTAATATCTTACCAAAATAAATTGAATTTCGAACAACACTTTATCTCAATATTAATTTTTACATTGTTGTCTGTGTAATCCCTTTCGTGTATCAGGATTTGAACAGGGAAAGAAAGACGACATGTTGTGTTTGGCTTTTCAATAAATAATATGTGTATTGTACACATACTTGTGTACCTGAGATTATTACGCAGTTCAGCTGATAAAACGATCAAATCTCGATAAGTGTATTGTTAATAAGCAGATGTGATAATGATGGCTTATCGCTTATGTATATCATTATATAACTTGGGGATATCGCCCATTGTCATTAATAAAATGAAATTAAAACCTGGGATCCTCTTAAAGTAAAAATAACTTCCTGTTAAGATGAACTTGCACAATATGTTTGTTATGATAGAATGGAGCTTCAGATGGTACGAGCTTCTGCGAGGTCCATGTTTATTTATAAATACAAGAGTTTGGATAGGGTAGTAATAATATTTATGGTTGTTGTATGATTTTAGTGAGATGATGGTTCTTAATCGATTCAGTTAATATGATATGTAGTACAGTAAGTATTCATGACTGTATGCATGTATATTCAATATAAGAAGGTATTTATCATGTAAAAATGGACACTACTCGGAATACCTGAGGAATATACCTACTTGATGTTGTACTACACAAAGCAGCGAAATCTGATGATATAAAAGTTGCTCATCCGATGAGTTAATTTTTACATATAATTTATGAATGAGTTGAGCACATTTACACCATATACTTATCTTATAATGTGTATGCACTAGGGACTATATTTTAGATTTTCCAGCAACTATTAATATGTGTGGTATATAACTATCATAATACTTATCCCTATGTTTATTGAAACTCGATATTTTACTTGAACCTCGCTGTTTTTTTTCATAACAAGTTGCATCACTTCCTGGAGTTCTTACTTTAAATGATTCTTTGTAGTCTACTGGTATAAATGGTGTATTCGAGATGAAATATTAGTATTTCTGGGTGTAAATTAGAAGCACGTAGGAAATTCTTCAGCTACATATGCTGAAAGCATAAAAGTTATTAATTGTGAAGCTTATATGAACAATGATATAGGGTATAAGTAACTCCAAAGGCAAATAATTTAATTCTAGCATCTTAGAATTTTAGGGAAGAAATCACTGTAATTAGAGTATACAATTTGCATGAATACGGACGACAAGTCTTCTACATTAATTAGCTTAGCTCATATTTTGTGCATTTTTCATAAAGTGGTTTGATGTCACCGCTATATGCTCTGACATCCCATTTACTTACTGACGTTTTTGCAATTACCATACATAAATGTGCAAGTACCTGTCTATAAAACTAATGCTTTCATAAATAAATTCGGCACGCATTGTTTCATTCAGTCTTTTTAGTAAAACTACCACCTTTGGATGGAACCGTTGTATGAATGTTGCATGTTGCATAACATAATTGCAACAAATTGACTTGAAGATTTTCCTAGCTCAATCCCCTAATTAAATATGTACATAGTATTACAATTGTAGAATCTTAAGTGTTTAAAAGTACCGGAATTTTTATACGTGGGTGGCTCTTGTAATTATATAATAAAGTAATTCGAAACATGATACCCTAATGACAGTTATATTAAACGGAATAGAAGAAAAATATCGCGTCAGGGTAGCCATTTGACTAATTTGGTTCAAACTACTGCCGTAAAAATGCACGACAAAGAATGTAAATGCATGTATGACGATGTTAAAAGTTACACGTGTGAGACACAATACCTTATTCCCTACTTTGACTTAATCTCTGTTCACATTACACCTGTTGAAATATTTTCCGGTTATCTTGCCTTGCCCCACGAAAATTTCTGTTCAATTTCTAATCTGTCTTCTCTCACAAGATATGCAGTTAGCTAAAGGATTTAAAATACTAATTGTTCTTGAGATAATTAACTAACACCCAACTGTACAATAACCTTTATTGCTAGTTTCATTTTAATCAATAACCAACAATTTAAAAATTAGGTTGCCTGAAAATTCAATGGGTCGTGTGCCATAACCATGCATTTAATACAAACTTGCATTCATACAACAATGAACTCGGTAACTCCAAATTCATCTGAAACCGTATTTAGGAATGATTTGCATAATCTCAAAATACTCCAATAACACAAAACTAAATGTATATAATACATTATGCAAGGCAACATCCGTATCCTCACGTTTAGTGCTTCTGCAATTTACATAAAGGTCTAATTTACTACGTGGTATGTATAAATAAGATGTTTGCTGTTCGCCTATGATTGTTTGCATATACGCACAATACAATAATCGTTTTATTGTTGCCTATTTAACAAGATTACAAATTGTTCCCTGCAGCATATTAAGTGCACACATGCGCCAAAGTGATTTATTAATAAATCACACAAAATTACTAACTACATCGTCATCACGTCAGCTAAGTTTATCCCTTTTCAAGTCAGCACGCACTTACCATAAATAGCTAGTTGTAGACAACCAAACAATACTAACAATGCCTTCATATAAAGGCTTCAAGTGAGCCAAAGTGTATATTAGGCTACTTTTACGAGCATTATGCTTCAATTTTATAAACTTATATAAAAGAAAAATTCATAATAAACGAAGAAAAGCAAGTACTTTCAAGCATAAGTCTAAATTGTAGTACCAAAGGACGCATTCTGTTTTCAAATTTCTACAATAATGAAAAGAGGGAGTAGTAACGGTTAGTTTTTTAAAAAATACGTCGGGTTTTTGAATGCCAGTGTCAAGCCAATAACTTTTCCCCATTTTTCAGTGTTCAAAACATATGCTTCAACTGCTCTTCCATAACAAGGCTCACAACAAAGACGAACAAGTCGCAGGAACTAACCACTACCTCTATTTTGTTATGCACGGACGAGCAAAGCACTCAAGTAAACGAGCAAGTCTGTGGGTATTGCCGATTCAAAGTGGAGGGTTTGCAGTTCTTTTGTAGAAACACAACTTTGAATTATGATTTATTATTAGCTTGTTTATATTGTTTGCTTTTATTACTACTTATATATGTATGGAGGTTTACTCTACATACTTTATTAGAGCAGTGAGCGGATGGTCAAGTTAAATAGGCTACTTGGTTAGTAGAAGGAAGTGTGTCGCAAAACCTTGAAATTCTTTATCCTATTTTATGATGAGATGAGAATAAGGGTCCATGCAAAAACTTTGTCGGAGTATTTTAATTTTTGAACTTTTCTAATTATCATGTTTAGTTTGATAGTAAATAATTTGGATTGTACAAGAACTGGAATTTTGGATTACCTGGGATTATATCACTATATAAAACTGCCTGCTGCCCTGCAATGGAGATTCCAAAAGACAGCACTCCACTTGAATGTTATGCAATATCTAAATAAAGCCTTGAACTTGATTTTAAGAAATGACTGATTCTGTAAAATGCAATCCATAGTGTTTTGGCACTTAAAAAGGTGAACGCCAGGAATGGGAAGTATATTTACCCAGTGGCTTAGTGTACACCACTTGACTGATTTTTCAAAAGAGGGTGTATAATTGTTTAGCTCTTTCATTGACTTTCAAGTTCTTAAAAAAAGCTTTGTTCAAAGTATGCAATTTACTTTACATAATATGTAGGTCTGTAGAGGCATGAGGAAGTTGGCAAAATCATAATACAATAATGTCATATTGCAACTCTCAACATCATCCCTTCTGTTTTTACCCTGTTTTATTTTACCCAAAAGTTAGCCCACGCCAAAATCCCGTGACTTTTTTAAATCACCAAACCATGTCAAGCTGCAAGCGGCTTCACTGAACCACGCACAGTACACATACAACAAGAGGCAAACATAGCATCAACCAACATTCCGTGGCTTAGTAGTACAGTGACATTTTTTCTTGGAAGAGTAAATCTTGATTCTTTTGACAGCTTTAAAAAGCTTCACCTGAGCCTTAGTTTTTTTATATAAAAAATTATGCTTTAACAAGATGGGAACTAAAGACGTTTGCGAACCTGCTGTTTTTCTCTTCTTTTTTAGTATCATACAATAATACACATTATGCATGAATATTTTGCAACAAAATCAGGCTAAAGTATGCAACAAGGCTTTGTTCTCTCCTGGCTTTTTTTTACTGTGATTCACAGCTTCTTAACCGAAAAGTTATGCAAAGCTAGATTGAAATACGGGTTTTCCTCTTTACTGGGTTTATAAGAACATATTTTTTGGTGCTGATGTTTTATAATCGTAATATTTGAGGATCTTAAAAAGTGTGTCTGCTTTTCTTTCAGAGTTGCTGTATGCTTCAGATGATGCAAGTTCCGCTGCTTTTCCCTAAATCTGTTTTTAACAAGACTAACAAGGTATTTTGTATCACTGTGATACTGTGTCATACGTATAGACCCATATTATGCATTTTTGCGGTGAAAGATGAATAAAAAGTAAATATTAACTGTATGCATACTCTTAAAATTATTAACATAATATAGAACACAATACACAGTCCCGCGACTTGATGTTGCGAATTAATTTTTACGTGGAAAACTCGAGGTGAGATCCATATCTTTTCTTTGACTGTCACATCCTTGCCACAATAATATGACGTGAGAATGCAACTAGTAGGTATATACCAAAGTGATGGACATTTTAAAGGAATTTTAATAATGAAAAGCGAAGCGTCACCAGATATGAGTGTAAAACCCCGCATTACAGTTACCGTATTCTTCATCTTTTTATTTGCCAAATGGAGTATTACAAATGAGGTACAAAAAATTCTTTAGCTTTCACAAAGTCCTGAAAATGCTTTTACCTCTTGAGTCGTGTTTTATATCATAATATCAAATGCATTTCCTTTTTTGTTTAAAATGAGCTTTGATGTAGAATATTAATTTAAGGAAGCATCCCTCATTTTACGTGTTAGCTTTTATTGTCACCCTTAACAAGATATGTACCAAATGTATGTTTTTTACGAAAAAAGAATACATGTATCTCGCTGAAAACACTTAAAACGGGGTTTCAGTGTTTTATATATTTCACCTTTTGTATATATTCAAGTGTGTCTTTAACAACTGATATTTGATTAAATCAACATCATATTCTTCAGCAGTTTTTCAATCTTGATAAAGATTATGATCTGCGTTATATGCATGTTAATGAACAGTTAAATAAAGCTGACAAAAAATTCTTCGAGGAACTTTTTCTCTTATCAATACAAACACTGCTTTAGGAATTTCCTTTTTTTCCTTCTTTTTTTCTCCTGGAATTTCCGTTGACACCAAGTAATTTGACGAAGAATATTAATGTAAATCCATTAAGGAAATTACATGACTGTGAAAGAAGTATTCGCAATAAAAAATGCGTAGTGCATGTTTTAGAAGAATATGGACGTATAAGGCAAATATGCAAAATAAGTGGTGGTTTTTTGTACAACTAATTTCTTCAGCAAAGTATAAAGTGGCCTGCTATAATTACTTACGCATACTATCAAATTTATGCTTTTAAGATAAATGCCGTATCAATTTTGACAATTTTTAGGAAATGTTCAGAAAATGATGCACATCAATTACAAATTACATATTTCTATGATGTTTTCCTTTCACATGGAAAATTCAGATAGTGTGAATGAACTGTGTTATTTTCTTTACCTTATTTGTTGAACGTTTATAACTGCAGTGAAAGGCATCCATGCTGACTTGTATGTTGTGAAAGAAGTGAAAGGAGCTAGTCACAGAAATCAATTTTGTTAACAAAATATTCAGTCTAATATTTTTTATAGTTTTTTGGTCAACACGTCTTCAGATGAGATAGTACACACAATCCAAAAATTCCCATAAATCACACGATCAACATGAAAACGGATATCCATGCAGAAACAAAGACGATTTAAATGTCAGTAAACCCTTTATGTGGGAACTTTTTTTCCACTTGAGGAAATTTCACCATAATCTAAATCTGTATTGTTACTTAAAGTAAAATGTGTTTTTAACAAGATTTTGAGTAAAATGGCACCACAAAGACAAAAAGGCAATGCCCAGTGACCTTGCCCACACATACGGATTTTGGGGCACTGTGAAACTTTATGAAAAAAGTAGTAGTCAAAGATGCCAGTTGATTATAGTGATTAACACGAAATAAATCAACCAAAAGTTGGCAATCGTCTTCTCATGAGGACAGCCAAAACACAAATGTTATTATTTCACTCTGAGCAGAGCTACCTGACACAATACAATTTTTGGAGCCGGATGATATCAGGGTTGCTGCATTAAAAAGGCAATGCCCAGTGACCTTGCCCACACATACGGATTTTGGGGCACTGTGAAACTTTCTGAAAAAAGTAGTAGTCAAAGATGCCAGTTGATTATAGTGATTAACACGTAATAAATCAGTGAGGTGAATTGATGAGAACCAAAAATTGGCAATCGTCTTCTCATGAGGACAGTCGAAACACAAATGTTATTATTTGACTCTAAGCAGAGCTACCTGACACAATACAATTTTTGGAGCCGGATGATATCAGGGTTGCTGCATTGTAGCTTCTGCTTGTAGCCATATTCAGATACAAAATAAACATCATTATTGCTCCTATGATCTTCATCTTGCTCATAAACATAACTATAGTGTAAAAAATCTCTATATATAACTTGAGAACATATACGGCAGGTACGTTTTAGCACCTAGCTTATGTACATGCCACATACCCTATGCATTTGTACAGAGCATATTATATAAAGGGGTTGGTATTATATAACGTATCTCACGCTAGTGAATGATGATGATGTGTGTGAAGTGATGAGGGAGGAAGACGATTTTAGTTACGGAGACCTGCACTACCATTACAATGCTTTTGTGTATTACAAGTACAAAGCTACTGCACTTAGTTTGCTGCTCATCTAGCTAAAATTTGGGGTTTTATGGCACTTTGTTGAAGGCTATGATAATGCTGGTATTAACTAAAATTTCAACCCTGTCTCTGTTTAACTGCTCCTATGCTGACATTTTAATTTTTACCTTGCGTGAATTTCCTACAATATTAATTATAGAAATCTTAGGAGAAAAGTAATTGCAAAAATAGTTCTTCTTTACTGATTGCTCATACACATGATTACATATTATGCGGATGGAAGATTGCAACTCAATAATTATTGGCTGTTGCTACCGTTTATTTACTTCATCTAATTGCAATATTGTCTTTAGAAATGGGTGAGTCCTCATAAAAAGTATGTGAAGTGCATCTTGTCGGGTAACTGGGTATAATTATGCCGAAAACTGAACTGTGTGAAAAATGTGAACCTTTTTTATATGC
>JAHZNG010004331.1:0-14103 GCA_027744375.1 Orchesellides sinensis
TGTAAATCCCAATCAAAACATTACCTCTTCATGCATTGGACTTATCCCAATAAAAACTCCAATAATCTATTCGCTCCGGAAAATTAGTTACATGGAGATTGTCCTGTTGAAAGTGGATTCAACAATAAATTCCTTAAAGACAATTGCCTCAGTCATATTTAACTGGCTATCTTCCTAGTTCAAAACGGTGGCGATGAGAAACGCTTACCACCAGCTTATCTACTAGAAACGTATAAAGTGAATGTCTTCTTTAGCAAATTATTTCGTGATTATCTGAAAATTCCACCTCCTTTTTAAAATCTATCTGTCTATTAAAAGCGTTATACTACGGATCGCAATAAAAGTCTTCCCTTACAAGCTCCTGGTCACGTATTAGTTTTAGATGAGGGTAACGAATTCTCAAGAACAAATTATCTTCGAACACACATATGGGCTGCAAGGACTGGAGCAAAACGTGATTTATTTTTGATTGTTTACATTGCAAATGTCGACACTAGACGATGATATTATAAACATAGGGATTGTTGCCCCTTGTTTACCGTTCTGTCCTAATCTTTGGCCGAATGAAATATCGCACAAAAAAACCCAATTTGTTATCACCCAGAAAAAAAATCCCTGCTGATGACTAACTCTTCAAATGAATTTGTTACTCACAACACAATTCACGGTTTACTGAATCCTCACTCAGGTCAATTATGGGATATTCAAGAAATGGCCGATTAAAGTGCATCCAATTCTTTACTTAAAGGCAATTTACGACTTTGCTGGAAATCCGCCTCCTTTAAAAACAAAATGGATTTATCGTTGAAAGCTTATACCAACGTCATTACTTCAATCATGACGAATTACGCAATCATTTGTTCCGGCCCAAATATTCTAAACAAGTCAGAGCATCTCCCGTATAATTTATGTTTAAATAGCAAAGTGCACGACTACCCATCACAGGCCTTTAACCTCTTTGTTTCAACTAAAACTGCAAATATAACACATGTTCACTCTAGGTGCTGGTAATATGCCAAAGTAATTCCCATTACTTATAGGAAATCACCTAGCACCCAGACGTTTTGTTAGCTGTGGCCGTCTTCGAAACACAAACTTAGCGTATGACCAACTGCTAAGCGTGTACGACACTCCAAAATGGATATCGGTTATTACCGCGTTTACATTTATTATCCCATTCGTGTTGTGGAGCATTACCCAAATTTCGATAATATGAAATCATCCTTCATATTCTGATTTAAAGCAAGGTAGCTTCTATTTATTCATCATATCTGTTTGGATAGGATTGTTTCAACTTTTAATGGAAACAGACGTTGGGATCCTAAAAAATCTAAGTAACGGAAAGCGCAGCTTAATTTTAATGGTATCTTCAGTGCATCTCGCGGTATTTGTGTTAAGCAATGCTACAGAAATTATAACGTGTACAATATGGTTTTACCCAGAAGACCTATTCCATACGAAAACTAAGAGCAGCTTATTAAAGACAGCTTTGGCATTTGGCAAGTTAGATTTAGTTACGTATACCTTATTACTTGTACACGGTGCAAATATTTCATGGGGATTCGGAAACGAACACGAACTCATTCCCCAATCGTTTCCTACAACTATCAAAGAGTTTAGGAAAAGTGGTACTAAGTGCAAATCGAATCTAAAGAAAATGGAGATTGGAATAGATGTCAAGGAACGCAAACCCTTTGCCAAGGTACTTAATGCCACCAAGTTGCATTCCGGGACTTGTGGCAGCCATAAGAAAATGCAATAAGACTGCAGCTATTTTACCATTTCCCCCAAGTCAACGGTTTGAAACCAATTTAAAAAGAGAAGGATTAACGGACGTTTATGTTGGTAACAAAAATGAGGTTTAGGAGCAATTTGGCATAAGCGTGTATGGGTGGATTGTTCCAATTGCGTTTATAAAACAATTGATACCTGCTAAAGAGTCTGGTATTTTGAATGGTTAAATGAACTTATTTCAACGAATGGAAAGGGTGAAGGAAATGTAAGAGTCTTTGATAATCACCAGTCAGTGACAGCAGCAGCTATGAGCGGAAATATTCTTGTTGTTTTTAAGTTGTTCTGTTCTTGGCTTATTTTAGCCGTGGTTGCATTTTTTGAGAAGTCATTGCTCTCAGTATGCAAAAAATGGATTTTTGACGAAAACCAGGTAGTATATGGGTACGAAATATGAGAATATTTGAAAACAAATATAGAGAAAATAGGACTACTCTGGTAAAAGGTTTATTATGATTATTTGTAGTGTATAAACACCACCAGGTTATTTCAGTACAGATCTCTGTCATATTGTTATTACTGTCAACTTTAATAATTTTGCAGCACAGATATCTCGCAAAGTCAAGATTTCGACAAAAAAAAGTACAGCTTTTCGACAAAAAAGTACAGCTTTTCGACAAAAAAATACAGCTTATTCACTAACCCCGTGTTCCTGGAAACCATCATCGCCTTTATAGTAGACTTACGACAAGCAGGATGGTTTCTTGGTAATCGACTTTAGCGACTGACATGTATACAAAATATTCTCCTATGTGTTTTTTCGTCCGTTTTCAAAAGTTACCTTGGTAGTTTAATGGACAACGAGTAGGACTAAAAATTAAAAATTCCGGTCGTTTTCAAGTTGGAATCTTAGTGGATCTGTTTCTTTTTGCTTTCCAGTTTCTTAAAAATTACTATGCAGTAGTATTTTAAACAACTTTATATAGATGACTACTTATATATATTTAAAAATACACACACTTCGGTTATTTAATATGCAATACTGAGATATTTAGTCCTACTCGTTGTGCATTACACCACCAAGGTAACTTTTGAAAACGGACGAAAAATAACTCGGCAGAATATTTTGTATACATCTCATTTGCTAAAGTCGATTACTTAGAAACCATCCTGCTTCTCATTAGTCTGCTATAAAGGCGATGATGGTTTCCAGAAACACGGGGTTAGTCAATAAGCTGTACCTTTTTTTGTCGAAAACTTAACTTTGCGAGATATCTGTGCTACAAAATTATAAAAGTTGACAGTAATACATAAAACCCCCCTATGAATATTACAAAGTCATGTTGAGCAGTTGAAAACCATCTTATTGTATGAATTATACCCGAAAAAATTGAAGAGCATGTTTTTGATTCCACCAATGTATATGTTGTAATGTGAATAAGTTAATCTTTTTATACGTCATAGTATGTCTTTCAATTTTTTTGGATGCTGCAAGTCTTTATGTAAAACTTGTGGTAGTATCATAAATCAGCCTAATCTGCATGCAAGCCAGTTGTGTTTCAAAGTTGGTTACATAAAATGTTGTTCAGTTTAGCTATTAACACTTATTGCACTTATTGCAGTCCTGTGCACCACCCCAAACACATACATACAAGAGAAGATATCAGAAATTGTGTGGAACGATGGGACCTTAGATCAGCAGCATTCCTAATCCCTCCAAGCCAGTGCGCAGAAAATGGAATGATGTATAGCAACCGGTTGAAAAAAATTGTAATGGGAATTTTAAGGTAATAAAATGTAGCTGATGTTGACGATTGTACCTAAGATTTGGATTAAAGTTAACAACACAATTTAACAATACAATTCCAAAGGCATTGTTATGTTACGAGTTAGTGTGACTTATATGACTGGATCATAAATTATTTAAGAGCTGCAGTATCTCTTTTCTTTGTAAGGAATACCACGTGCATATAACATTGACTCACGTTTAAAACAAGCTATTTCTCTATTCTATCGTTAGGCCAACTTATACTGGAATGAATACATAAGCAGTGGTTCCACCCTTATATAATCAATATGCATAAGAAAATTAAGTTATTTATTACCAAACTTATCCCAATGCTTTTTGATTTTTTCAAAGCTAAAATTTACATAAAAAATGTTTGTTATATAGCGTTTTAGTGAACCTAATGCATTTCTAAAAATTTTAGCTTGTTGGTTTTTACGTTATGGAGAACTTGGTAAAAATAAGCTTTGTTGTGAACTCTGTGGAAGAATTTATGTTTAAAATATTTGTTATGGCATTTTACCAAAAATAATATTTTCGATGCCACGGTGACTTGGTGTTATTTTTAAGTTTTGTTGAAAAGTCTATATCAAAACGATTTTTTAGGTCAAACGAGTAGTATAACTACCTTATTTTGCTTATGAAAACGTCATTAATATTTAAAAATTTATAAAAATGCTCCTTTTTCTATGCAGAAAGACGATTTCGGGTATTTTTGAAGGTTTCAACTAGAAAAGAGTATTATTATAACCAAAGCCTAGAACGTTCTCTTTCAGTTGTCATCTTTATCTTGAATACTTCGGATCTATGGCTAATAATAATTGATTAATTAATAATCCGACGTTTTTTAAATAATGGCTCAAAACCGTATTCCTTCAAATAACACTTGGTCCTCCCACAGTGCTATAACACCACTAATCAGGCAAGCAATCAATATCACCAGTATCTGTTACGCATATCTGTATCCAATACCTCTCCGGTTTGACGCTGATCCCTCCTGCCAATCCCCAATTCACATCAAACTCAGCCCATGGAATCGCAAATTCCTACCGTGGTTACTCTGTATAACCCTTGTCATTGGAATATGCTTACTTGGCACTTACGCATACATAATTATATCCTACATGGCTGGAATTCCAAGGAAAGGTGTTGAATATGCCTGAGATCTTCTTGTATGCCATTGTTGCAATTGCCTGTATTCTCTTCGGCCTTACTGGCTTTGCCATTGGAAAGCATCCTCAAGTTATTCAAATGTTTAACCAGATGACGGAATTGGAAAGAAAATGTACATTCTAAAATAAATATTCATTTGACTGGTTATTTTCTCACATTATACGGTTTTTTATTTTATTCAGGCATTCAACAAAACCTACGCTTGTCACCTAATCGAATGGCCATCACCAATCAAAACCATGATTATCTCGGAATAATCCTTGCAGTATTTGCCTTTTCGTGTGGAACCTTCTATGGAATTCTCCCTCCCGTGCTAATATGGAATGACTTGGACCCATACATCTTCGTCATTGAAGATATTCTTGAGAAATTGAGTGGAACCGCAAACGTGTATGAACGGACCGTTACAACAATTCTATTACTAAACGCAGTTCGTTTTATTTTAGCATTCTTGGCTACTGCTGAATTTTGCCGGTATATTACCCACTTCATGTTGGTTGTCAATCTCTTCATCTTTCTCACTTTGTCTTTTCTAAAGCAGTTAACGAAAATGAGAGGTTTATCCGAAGAACAGTTTTGTTTTAATTTGTATCAACAATTACGGTTGGCATACTGCATATCAAGGCAAGCAGTTGATTGGATCACGGCAAGCATTATGTTTTGTGGCCATTTGATTACAGTTCTTTGTATTTGGCTTGCTTTAATGGGCTGGGGTCGTATTAACCCGTTAATTTCCGTGTTAGCAGTAATAACATCAATATTTTTGCTTATTATTTCCAAGTTTATTTTTGATGTGGTAACAGCCCTTGAGATGGATAGTAAACGTTTTATTTTCTCCAAGTTGAAGTATTTTGCCAAGGGTAAAGTCAGAGGGAGTAGAATGAGCTCAGATAGGTATTGGTTTGCAAGGTGGGCAGGTGGCAGGCCAATTTATGTTAAATGTGGAACTATGTTTGTTCTACGGAGGGAGACTTATATAAGTTACTTTGTTCATTTGGTAGATAATCTTGTTAACGCTGTTGTGCTTCTTGTCCCATAAGTATTTAATATGTCCACAAGTTCATAATGCCCCTTTAATATTTCATATGTTTGGTAAAGAACATCAATAGAAATGTCAAGTAAAACCATGCTCATAGTGTAAAGAAGTAAATCAATTCCACTACGGACATCAGTGAAAATCCAAACGCAAGGCTGAGCAGTCCTTCAACGTTAGCTGAAATACATAAAATTATTAGAATTTAATATAAGGTTTGCATAATTTTAGATTAATTGATATATTTACGTCTTGTTCACACGATCTGAAGTATTATAAAATATACGGTTATTCCTCCGAATTGAAAAATGAGTTGTTTGCATCTTGTACCCTATTTCCCTACACGAAGGCAGGCAATTTTTGCACAAATTGTATGGATCGTTTTTTACATTTGCTTTCAAAAATATATGCATAAAACAAGTTAAGTTTGCCATTTAAATATATATATGCTGAAATAATCACCAATTAAGAATATTATGCATACTTTGGATATTTTTCTCACAACCTGTTTTTTGACTCGGCAAGATTTAATATTGTTTTTTCTTAATGGAAACGAATAAATCAATAACGAATAAAGTTATCAAGAGGGCGAATAATTTTATTAAATTAACCTACTCCAACTATATTAAAATTACTATTTATTTATCTTCTTATATGTGGAGTTCTTCTCTGTGTAAATATCAATGCACTCAGTAAAGCACTAAGCCACAAAGTAGAATTTTAACTTACGCAATTTCATCTCCTTATCTTGTGGCAGGCTCTAGTTGTATTTCGATTTCTGATGCCACGCTATAAACCAAATTTGACCTTAACATACAACCGGCATTCTACTCATCTGTTTCACGTCGGCAATTGTATCAATTGTCTAGGCCTATATCAACAAACACGTCGCTTATTGGCGGAATAGCCATTCCATACTTCATAAGGCCTTTTTTCATATTGCGCATGGCTTCTGTTATCTCTAAAAATATTCAATTGTCGCTGACTTTAGAAATGATTCTTTACCTAAAGTTTGTAAGTTGTTTTTACGAATATTTTCCCAAATCAAAGCCGGAATCTTGTTGAATACACAGGAGTACCCGTGGTTGAGTCTGATTTTGACGAATAACAAGCGACAAGGCAACTCCTTTCCAGACCTTATGCATTTCACTATCATATACTCACAATTGTGCGATGCCTTTGACCAAAATCGGTATGCTTTTCTTGAGTTGGTGGTATTTGCATATGCCTCGCTTAATGTATCGTTTATTTGTAAAGATTATACGAACAAATCATCCAAAAAATCTTCTTTTCCATCGGCGTCAAGCAACTTTTCCCCAATTTGTCGTAGAAAACTTAGGACTGCCAGGCAAGTTCGGATTAGACTTTCCATCATTGCCGCTTGGTCTATGCCCAGAGTTTCTTTATCAAAAAGGTCTCCGCAAATAGAAAATAAAGCATTTTTTTATTTTTAGTTCAGTCATGGCTATATAACGGATTTGTAAACTCATAAAGTTGATTAACGGTATCCCTTTTAAAGTTTTTCAAGTTGCAAATAGTAATTGCTGGAAATGGAATTCGAGAAATCTTGGTTTTCAAAGGCTGAAAAGAAATAACCACTGGGCTCTGAAAGTATTTTGACACAACATTCTGAATGAGATCACAAGCGAATCCCAAAGACGTCAATAAAGCAATCACCGAGAACAATCTGAAGTTATAAATCAAAATCAAAAAAATTAAAACTCAAATCGTCATATTGCTTCTACATATTTTTAACAAAAATTGTTATTACCTCTCCATATGATGAAATTTGGATGTCCAAACATATTTGGCACCATGTAGGGTTGACTTATCCATAACGTAGTTAATAAAACTACTAAATTTGCGTTTGCGTACCACGCCCATAGTGGTTTGTTGCCTTTTTAATGTTAATCAATTTTTATTTGTTTCAAAGACGGGGTTTAACAGTATTTAACAAAAAGAGTTACGTGACTGTTACGTTGTAAAAGCACCTTCAATTTAATTACTAAGAAGTATTGATAGTACAAGCTATCAGGTCTTCCATGCTGGTTCGCGAGATACTGCAAATTGTTCATGTTTTGAAGCAGTAAAATTAAATATGGTGTTACAGAACCGAACTTTTCTGGAATTTGATGTGAAATTATTTTTTGTTAGCTACTGGTATTCTAATGTCTGGTTTTCAACTGCCCTGCAATGATAATAAAATATGGGATCTGAACATACACAACGCAAATACATAAAAGCTAGGTTTATTTGCATTATTTTTTGTTACGCTTACTTTTTATACAAGTCCAATTAAAAATGCATGCATTAGGTTGCGTCAATATAGCAATACATATCTTTACCGTGTTCTCCAAACTGTAACGGTTCCAACTGGGCATGTGGCTACTTATAGCAGCAATAATGTCAATACGTGTGAAACAGTGCTTGTGCATTGCTGCTCAGAAATTTGTTTCTTCATATTATCAATCATTTTTGTAAAGTCTTCATCCTTTTGGGTTAAAGTATCGACTTGCTGTTGGGTAGCGACGACACAACAAATATTGTAAAAATCTCCAATGAAATTAAGTCCGTTTCTGTTTTCTTAAAGGTAGGTCATCTGCAGATGGCAATGTTGTGTTTAACAAGTCAAGAGTTAAGTTTATCATGCCTTTGACATGGTCATAAACCAAGCAATCGGATCCGTGGCAGGTATGGTTTGGTAAGAAGTTGTAGTTGACGTCAGTGATGTTGATTTCGTAAATAAGGTTTACAGTACCTTCATAAAATATTTGTGGTATTTCCTCTGTATGAATTCCAGAAGAAAGCTTAAGGAGCGGCGGAGGGTTGGCTGCGGTCAGATACCCATAACAAAGTATCATTAAAGCCGGCTTAATACCCATGATGAGTATCTGATCGAGTGTCTTTTCTACCAAATTTGGATTTTACTCGGAAATTTTGGGTTTTCGTTTCCTTAAATTGTAATGGGTTTGTTGGTAAGGCTGAAAGATTTTAGCTTGTCGTTTTGATCGTTTTGGAAGTCTGTCAAGTTGACGACTGACAGGTAAAGTATGTTTTTTACCTGAATGAAGACTTTGTTTTTTACTTGGTTGCAGTGTTGTAGCGGTTGGCATAAAACTAGGAGGATATCCATTCCGTGGGGTGTGGGAATGATTTGTGTAATTAGTATCATTAATGTAGCTATTTAGGGTATCTCCATGGTTTGGGATTTTTATTTCATGTGACGGATTTTCATTTTTAGGCGCTTTGGGATTTGATCCAGAATAGATTTTATTTTCATGTTGTATTTTCCCACGATTAGGGAGTGCTAATTGCGATTCCACTAATTGCTCTTTGTTTGATCGTGGGGATGGTATGTAATTTGATGGCAAGTTTAAATGAGCAGCTGTAGTTTTGTGTTGCATAATGTCTGACGAACTTGATGTATGCTGCATATGTTGAGTTGCTGAAACTTGTGTAAAAGCGTGGGATCTGCCATCTTCGTTGCTATTATTCGTCTTCTCATCTTTTAATTGCTCTGGCGGCTGAGTGTCTGCCTTTCGACTAGAGGCGCTTTTAGTGGTAGTCACATAGTTTTCACGCTCTAGTTCTTCCTTGTCCATTTCTGTTGTGGGATCTCCAAAGATATCCCCTCTTTGGTAAAAGGGCTTCAAATTTTCAATGTGTGCTACCTGTCGGTGTACTTTTCTTCCCACGGTAGTTTCAATTATGTATGTATTTTCATTATGAGGTGACTTTCCCACGACAGTAAAAGGTCCAACGTAATTAAAGAAAAGCTTTTTGCTTTTTCCTTTAACTTGTGTAATTTTTCTGCATAAAACTTTGTCTCCAATATTAAATTCATGGTGCTTTCGTTTAGCGTTTGCATATTTAGCATTGCGTATTTGTTTAGCTTTCAGTTTGTCAACAGCAAATTCTCTTGCCATGTTAACCTTTTCAGCTATTTCTGCAACTGAACAATGCTTGACAAGTCCAAGCTCGATTTCAGCGGGTAAAGTTGGTTCGATCCCGTAAAGTAAAACATGTTGAGAGAAGAGATGACCTTCATGAGTTGCACTATTATATGCAAACTGCACATGAGGAATAAATATATGCCAATCGTTTTTCCCCGATGAAACATAATATGATACAGCATCAGCTATCATTGCATGGGTTCTTTCGTTAGCTCCGTTTGCTTGTGGTCTGAATGGTGAAGTACGGATGTACGTGACTCCAAGATATTTGTATAGTTCTGCTAGCAATTCTCCCGTGAAGGCGGAGCCTAAATCCGTAAGAATTGAGTGTGGACAACCATGTCGTAAAAATATTTTATGGATCAGGAATTTTGCAATTTCCTCTGCTGTTCCATTTCGTAAGGCAGACATTTCAAGATACGGAGTAGTTAGATCTGTTACGGGTATAATAAAACGACATCCAGAAGTTGTTCTTGTAAAAGGACCTATGAGGTCACAAGAGATTTAAGAAATTTAAAAACCCAAGATAGCGTTGCAGTTCTTTTCGTGTTTTTGGTGGTTTCATTTTCTGCAAGCCTGCAATATGGTCGTCTGTTGGTTGTAATCCCTCTGGGGAGGTCTTAAATCCTAGCACGCGGACGGACTCGAACATAAGCATTGTTTTGGATGGTTTGAGTTGAAGTTGATGGTAGCGAAGCCGTTCAAAAACTTGGCACAATTTGTGTAAATGGGTTCGTTCATCGTTTGAAATCATGCATATATCATCCAAATAAACGCTCAGATTTTCGTCAATGAGTCCTTCAAGGGCCATCATAATGACTTTCATAAATCCTGCAGGTCCCAACTTTGGTCCAAAAGGTAATACTTTCCACTGCAATAATCCTTTTCGGCATGTAAAAGCTGTTTTATTTCGTGATGCCGGATTTAAACGGAGTTGATGATATCCGGAAGCTATGTCAAGCGTTGAATATATTTTTCCATTCTTTAATTTATGAAGGATCGAATAAATGGGAGGTATTGGAAATGCCATAGGTCTTGTATGTTGATTTACATATTTGTAATCAAATACTGGTCTCCAGGATACTTCATTTCCTGTTGTACGGTTTGGTACTAAGAAAACATTGCTAGACCTCATAGACTGGCTAGGTTCAATTAAGTCTTTCTTTAGTAATTCATCCACATACTTATCAATGATGTCATGTTCTTTCTCACTTAGGTCAAAAGGTTTTTGTCGTCTTGGAAGGGCAGATCCCGTATCAATATGGAATTCAAAGTATTTGGCTTGTTTAATTTTTGTTGGATCATGAAGAAAAACATCATCGTATTCCTCTAAGAACTGCAAAAGATCCTTTCTAGTGTGGTCGGAAATGTTAGGTCCGATTTGAATTCCTCCTTTTGGAGTGTTTAAGGAGATATTTTGTGGAGATGGAGGACTTTCGAGCTCTGTTGTGACCTTGAGTATTGGGTGGTTTGTCATCCTTCTGTGCTTTGGAATCGTAATGATGTCTTCGGCAAGTATAAGATTGGCAAGTTTTCCTAACTTGGTTTTTGCTGATAAGACTATAATATCAAGTGTAGTATTTTTTATCGTTATATGCGTAGTTTGGAAGTTAACAATCATATTTGGAATTAGAATTCCGTTGGTTTTCAGTAAATGTCTGTTCGGAACAATTAATGCAATTTCATGTTCAGAAAGTCCAACAGTACTGACAGGTAGAGCGACTTGACTGTGCGGTTGGAAGGCGCAAATGCCAAAGTGGTATCTCGAAAGTTGTCAACTGTTGGATGTCAGCATAAATTGTTTCTTTATCATCCTCTGGTACTTGCTGAACGGAAGAAAAGGAATTTGGGTTTGCTTGGGAAATCTGGACAACATCATCCAATCCAATATCTTGCAATAATTCATGAGGAGGTGAAGTTAAAGGGACGGGAGTACTAAAGAATGGAGATTTCACTACCTGGTTTTTAGTGTTAATTTGTATTTGCAATTTTGAAATGAAATCAAATCCAACCAACATATCAGATTTATTTTGGGAAATAATGAGCATTGGGAATGTTACGGAAGTTCCTCCTATAGTTAAATCAACATAAGCAAAACCATCATCAGTAACTACATCTTCAGAAAATGAGCGCAGGATAAGCTTCTCATTTATGCGTCTTGGGAAGTCCTCCACGAGCTTTTTGGTTATTAGTAAAGACGCTGCTCCAGTATCCAACAATGCTGTGACTAACCCAGTTACTTTATATGCATAAAATCTGTTAGGATCGATTATATCTCCTAAATTACGATCAACACATATATTAAATTTCATACTTATTAATTTTCTGCCTTACTTTGCAATCAAAAGCATGTCAAGTTGTCCCAATGTATTTGTAGGACCTCTCAGTGTGTTAGCCATTCTTTCACAGTTTGTGATCCGATTATATATTATAAAATGTTCCAATGATCTTGTATTTTCTTTCTTTTACTTTTTCTTCCGGGACATTGTAGAATTTAAAAAAATCACATACATTCATTGCTGTATTGCCTGCATAAATTGTGAAAATGGCTCTCCTGCTGTGATGCGATAGAGTTAAGACTATGTCCATCCTAATATACATGTTATAATTAGTAATCAAGTTGTATTATACTAGTTTTAGTTAGCCAGTTTAATTCTCTTGCGGCTGTATATAAAATTACAAACATACTTTCCCATACTTTCGTATTGCATATATTCTTGTGATAAGACTAAAACAATGAAATGTGTCAATGTAAAATTATGACATTTTATTCTTGTTTCAAACACATTGTCTGTAATATAATATATAACGTTTTAAATCATTGTAAAAGACAAAAAACAATATGTCTAGGTTACCACCTTTTCCATTTTATTAGTTTAATGCAATCATTTTATTAAATTGTCAAAGCCACCTGCCCACTTTTACCTTATATTTGCCCTACCATTTTGCAGATATGGGGATTTTCGGGGATTCACCATCTCTACAACATGACCCCCAATATCTGCTTACTACAGCTTATGCCTCCGGGACGTAGGCTTTCAGCGAACGGGCACCTGTAACGGTTGCAACTGGGCATGTGGCTACTTATAGCTGCAATAATGGCAATGCGTGTGAAACAGTGCTTGTGCTTTGTTTGGCACGTATCCAATTTCAAATAAACTGTGTTTGTTAGCATATACTACAGTTATAAGCAACATTTATTATATACACATATACCGTATAGTAATTAGCTTACAGATTGTCCAGTATAATTTAGCAACCTGATCGTGGGAACGCAAGGAGGAAAGCGTGCGAACTACTAGGCAGAGCTAAGCTATTTTTAGATGTGGACTTTCAATTAAATTATGTACCTATATAAATATGTTGAAAAGTAAATAAAGAGTTAGTCGTTAGTATGCATTAAAACCTGACGTCACAGCCTCGTACCCTCACTGCCTTTCTTATTAGCGATCTACATGCATCGATCCCAAGATCAAGTTCATGCTTCTCAAGATCATAATGCATATAACCTAATTAAGCACCACAATAAAACTGACAAAACTGTCCCTTTTTTAAATAAGGATAAGCATAACGCCGTTGGTACTTTACTGACAATGACAAGTATGCTAATAATACAAAAACCACATAGATCTATATTTTTTATAAATGTAGCATAAAGCACAGGATTAATTAGCATAATTACCTTCATGATAAACAACATAGTTCAAAATATTCTGTTTTAAGAGCCGCGAGTTTCGATCCACTTCAGGTTATATAAATGTCTTAGGCCCTTTTTGTAATTTCATGTTTAATAGGCAATTTATTAATTAGCATTGAAGTCTTAAGAAGTACATTAAAGCATGGTTTACTGATATATTTTAAAAACCTCTTTTATTTATCTTAAACATTTTACAAGTATTTCACGCTTGAAGTGACTAACTCATGAAAATCAATAAATATGTATGAATAATTTCTATGAATAATAAAACTAAATCAACCCGAAAGCCCTCAGAATTAAATTTTTTCTGGCAGATATTGATATGAAACTTAGTGTTATAATTAAATTTCGATTTTACCTATGCATTTCTAGAAACTATTACATTTCTGCTTTATCATATTTTACAAAATTTCTATCCAGCACAGTTTTTATGATGAATGCCACAGCCCCTTAATAATGTAAAAAGCACTATAAGATACATAAATAACTAGATTTAGCTTTTTAAACAATTTGGTCGCTTGTATTTCTGAAAAAAATATTTAATAACTAGTCGTGTGTAAACGATGTAAGATACGAAGCTTGAAAAGGAAGGTTATAAGTAACGTATGACATATAACGTACGACGTATGCGTATGACATAACTTATGCCGTATATCATATAGCACTTAGAAAAATATAATGAGGGGTGTGACATTTTACCCCCCACAGGCTAAAGTAACCATTTATGACT
>JAHZNG010004332.1:0-20710 GCA_027744375.1 Orchesellides sinensis
AACACGCGTAACGTAAACACATGATGCAAAATCAAGAAGAAAAGCTGTCCCTCTGGAATTTATAAATTCAACATGCAGGCCTATTTTTGTATAATATGCAAGTAGGTATGTACACAGATTGGTATAAATAGCACACACACGTTCTAATTCTACTGACAGAGGGTAAAAAGACAGGAAGGGTAAGCGGGTATTGTCAGAAACAAAGGCAAAAAGGAAGAATTGTATGCATGGCACGCATATTCTAAAAGCAACAACATAACTTTCAATCCAGTTGGGTTGGTTGGGGGTTTAACACGCGCTGTGAATTGAATACATATAAGTAAACTTAAGAGATGCAGATGGGTTTATAATATTATAACTGTTGTAATCTCCCCTTACATGATGGTATGTGTGGATTTACTATAAAAAAGCATTATTATTACAATGCAGGTCCAAAACTCATTGCATCCAATAAGGGCTCTGGAGCAACACTCAATTTTAGTTTTCAACCTGTGCAGGTGTTTTGCAACTGAATCCTTCCGTCCACTCTTAGACAAAAAATCATTCTTCCGTCTCGTCCGGAACAGGATCCTTTTAAAAACTGTATGACCCTGCTTCCCATTTTTGAGCATGAGGCAGATGTTACCTTTTGGTGTCCAAAAAAACCCGGTGGCAATACCCTTGCTAAATTAAACAATTTTGTTTCTGTTGAATGCATGTGTGTTGATTTTTTCATAATTCTAGTTGGACGAAGGGTGAAAAGAAACAGGTATGGTATGCGCTTGTATTGCTGAATTCGAAATTGTTTTGGAATCAAACTTTATGTATGGCTTAGAAATAGATGCACATGGCCATAAAAATGTTTTACATATGTAGATTTCTAATTTCGAAATCAAAATCGGTCATTTTTATAGCTCACGAATTTTCCAGCTTGAATATAATTATTTTTAACTTTTAATGCATATCCAAACAATGCATTTGTCTTCGGCCTGATCCAAATGAAATAAGCTAAAAGATAAATTTTAAACAAAGACGTATTTTGGAGTGATGCTGACTTTTCTTGATATTTTGTGCTATCGAAATTACTTTTTAATACCATTTTATAAAGATACGCGCACATCCATTTGTTCATTGTTCCTATGATATTCTGTTCATTAGATCGCTTTAATGGTGATCGATATAATATAGCCATTAATCATTCATTTTGTTTAGACTCTCAAATCTCTGACAATCTCAAGTAGGTACTGTGAAATATGGGCAAAAGAAAAGAGTTTACCTGAAAACCATTTCTCCTCAAATCAACTGTCATATTCATCTTTGCTATTTCCGAAGAGCTAAACGTGGTTTAAAATCATCCCACTTCAGTTTTTATCCATTGTTTACAATAAGGTTTCATGTTTTGTTAGCAAGATGCGCACACGGTTTACTTAAGTACAAAACAAATAAAAGGTGCATTTCAATTTTTTCAATCAGGGTTTACACTTCTGTTAAAGAGCTTAGTCACGGAGCCTCTGGCGTGTGTCGTCGTGTGGGAAGGTGGTATCAGATCAAAATATGTATGCATGAAACCATAAAGAATATGATGGTCTTCAAAAATTTAAGTCTTTCAAGTAGCATTGTTTCCCTACTTAAATGTTCATTTTTCTTTTAACACCACCAGTGCCATATGTATGTATGTGAAAGAGTGAATGATGATCATAATATCTTCTTTTGACCCAATTTTTTCTGCATCTCTTCCTCCTTCCGTATGTCTCCATTGACGTTGTTGTGCAGTTCCAGCCGACAGAAATTGTGTCAATCAAAAGGGTAAGCTTGGGTAAATAGCTTATCCAAAGATGCATATGTCACGCTGGAAAATAAAAACACCTTGCAATTTAATGCTCTTCAGATGCACAAAAATGAAACCCTTTCCTTAATAATAAGAAAAAAGGACACCAGTTAATACACATGGGCTTCCTGAAAAAACTTAAAATACTTTTAAAGAAGAAGAAACACCTTTCTGCTTGGGATTTATTCAAAAGAATTTGCTGTCATCGGAGGCTAAAGCGGCTTTTAGGAAAGAGTTAGTCGAAAGCCACAAAGCAATGAATATATGTGTGTCTGTGCACCCTACACCTAAACATTCGTCTTTCTTTATTTAATCGTATTCAAGTTCATCCTACTTGAAAGAAGTGCCACAACCCACAAACAATAAATCTTTCATTGTGGCGTCCCCATATTTTCAAGAAGATGAAGACAACAAAAGGTCTCTTACCCTATCAACCTGAAATATTACTACTGAAGCTGAAAGGGTATTTCTTGCAGATACTAAGTTACTACAACTGCACGTGGTTAAAATAAACATCTATACAGACTTACAGGGTACATAGACCCTACCTCAAGAAATGTCCACTTACTAGCAGATCTTTGTATCCAATAAAGATGGAATAGTTCTCTGCATTTTCAACAACACAACAGTTTTATTCATTGATTCTTGTATTATGTAAAACATGTCAGACAATAAATAAGTATCATCCATAAGCATACTTTCTAGACCACCAAAGAATACTTAAGATTAAGAAACTACTAAATTAAAGTATTACGTATAAATAAATAAACGTACTATAAACAATTTTATAATACTTACTCAGTTAAAGTTATTGATAAAGCGTGATGATTGATGATATACAAATAAATCCTTTGTTTCAAACTATCTCTTTTCCTACATAGGTCCAACATACTCTACAATTTTTGGTATACATTCGTATTATTTCGGTGATTATGTTGATTAGTTTTTAAAGTTACCACGATTTGTATCCCATAATGAAACATCTTTTTCTTTGATTATTACAACATAATAAATTATTGTTTTCAGAATTACCGAAATGTACATTACATTTTTTATAAAACTTAGCAAACAGTTAAATATTTCGATAAGAGTTTTTTCATAAGTCATACCAAGATTCATGTTGCTACATACTTATTTACCTACACCGATATACTTTTAATGTATAAGAACATGCATACATACATTATATATTAATAGCTTTTTTAGATTCTTTTGGATTGCGTAATAGCTAAAGCCCACCTAGTGAGCCCATAGTGACATTTAGTGCAGAGTATCGTTTCTCTAGCTGCGGGAGACTGGATCATTCAGCCGGAAAGAAATGATTATGCGGCACAAAACTGGATTGGATCAGGAGTCTCTACGACTCCAGTTTTGTCATAAATACCAGATTAACCTGTCAAATGGTTAATTTATTGCAGTGCAAAAAGGAACCGCCTGCTCTTACCAAAAAAATATAGTACTATTGCATTGCACTAGCTCAAGGGCTAGATTTGGGATGAAAATGAATAAATGAATTTTTAGTTTTAACGTTCTATCGAAAAAACGCCGAAGCAGTTAAGTTTAGGGGGATTTGAAAACCTTGTCATTTCTTCCCTTTTTGAGTATGTAGTGTGATTTCATGATTACAAAAACAGTATTTTTCATCCGCTTGATACAAAAACCATAAAGACTTTGATTACTTCCATTCCATAGTCAAGGTTTGCCATTAGTAGCAGTCTAGGCATTATTTATGTGATTATCGATATCAACAGATTAAAAATACTCTCTTACAGCAAGACACATATACGTATCGTAATTGAAATCAAAAGAAACGTCGCGATTAAAATCACTTCGTGATCTTATGGAGAGAGCTGACATCTAACCGAGTATATTCCACTTGTTTGATATATATATATGTATAAACCTATATTTTCAATTTCTAAATGAATCTTTAGAGGTAATTGCTTTTGTCAACGGTATTCAGCTAGGACCCCGTATAATGAATATCTGTACAAGTTTTAAGAATTCAGTCGAGTTTTTTATTAATGGGATAGGGATGTACATACATGCATCTATACAAAGGTATTTAGTCAGCATTCTATCGCATTATTTGCTTATGTCATAATGCATTTGTAGTAGAGCCAAACAGCTCTTACCCTTGATCTCATCCTGGTGAAAGTCCTGCAACACAATGTTCTTTCCATACATCGGCTCAAGTGTTGGCTTAATTTGATTCAATTGAATCAACCCTTGATTTATTGTGACATGGAGAATCCAATAATCTTTTGCGTGAGGGTGATACATTGCAGTAGCGATAGTTCTTAAATTTAGTTTGTGCCCATGAACGCGCCCTACTCTGGTTTATGTATGGGTATGAAGCAATCACATTTATGTTTTTACCAATAATATTGTCCAAGTAGAGCAATTCCTAGATTATTGTGTGTAATATATGATGAAGTGTTAACTTTTGAAGCAATATTAATGCTGGAGTTAGTAACTAAAGAATTGCACTAATACTTTTCGTTCATATATAGTGTTATTCCTAGAAAGACGCGTTAATTAGATGACAACGAGATCAAGAGATCTCTACATTCTTCAAACAATAGTCTTTCGAATTAAATTCATCTATAGCATTTAGATTTAATCGACAACAAATGATTGAATGTATTGTATAATTACAAAAAATGGAAAACATACATTTGTATGTAATCCGTTTCACAGCATAACAGAAAGTTTTAGTTAACTAAGAACTGAGGAAAGCATTTTGTTGTACGAATTATGTGACAGAGAAACTGTGTTTGTCAATATTATGATATAAATGAAATTATAGATTACTTACGTATAAGCATGTCCTGCTGTTTGCTTGGGATATACAGTTTGAAAATTACTGGTTTTTCTTCTTTTTTTTGTATATTATATCTTTATATTTCTAAGTATAAACAAATATGAAAAGCTTGTATCTGCTTGACTTATGCATCATACTGTTTGGGTTGACATTATGGTGACATTATGAAGGCATTGAAAAAACGATAATGCTGATCATCTAAGCAAAATAAAAGCATATTGTTCATACACAATATCTTCTTGACAAAAAAACCAAATCCCTAAAGGGTTCATCATATCAGCATCATTCTCCTAATTTTCATGCACAAGCCCTTTCAGACAACATCATTTTGAATGTTATAACATCAACAACATAAGTATGTATAAAAAATATATAAGACGTATACGCCTAGATATTCCAAGTAGCCTTGTCAAAGNATAAGTATGTATAAAAAACATATAAGACGTATACGCCTAGATATTCCAAGTAGCCTTGTCAAAGCGTCAAGGAAGTAACGTAGAAGGTACGCATAGCCAAAAGTCACAACCTATTTTCGACGACTAATCCGTAATAAAAATGAATGTAGACACAAAACTGCAACGTGGTACTATAACCTTCGCTTTTTCTCTAACGGGTAATAATGAAGAAAGTTTACATTTATTGACGGTGATGGTTATACATCGACAAAAATCCAGCACAGGACACAAACATTACGAGTTTCTCCAGAGACAAATCCCAAGAAAATTTAAATTTTTTCCACCACCAAATATTCCCGTCAAATAACAGTCACAACATATATATTGTGGATATTAGACATGCTCAGTGCTCAAACAAGTATTTTATGAAGTAACAGAATACAAGAATCACATGAAAACACTGAGTAAACAAATGTTAAACGTGCATTACATGCTAAAGCAAAGAAATCGCTTTTACGATCTTTTACGTCCTCCATGTTATATGTACGGAGTAGGTACACAAGAGAGGGCTTATGCACCACATATTCAAATAGTATGTTGTAATGGCCACGTAATCTTACTTGGCATTCATGCGCTATACATATTTCTTTAAATATACCGTCTAAATACATCTCCAAGTAACTGCAGTATATTCAGTAGTTACATAACTTACCTTGTATATTACGTATGTAAGAGTTATTTAGAGCATTCTACTGCCAAACATAGGGTAAAGGTACCAAGTAAAATCTGAAGCTACCCAACCGCATCCAAGAAAATTGTCCAAAACAACTTTCAGGGTACTAAACTTTGTGAAGAGTCGTATAACAATAATCATAATATGAATGCTGAAATGACATGACACGGATTTTATACTCTAGTACACAAGATAGTTCTTATTGCCCCTTAACATTCTTAGCAGAAGAATGCGTACTTACTAGCATTATCATATTTGCATAAAAGGAATATACGGCAAGATGTATGAAGATGTTTCTTCAAGGAGATATATGCTTAAAGCACACGGGTATTCTTCTCCGCATGGCAGGGAAAAAACACTGAATGCCATTGCGAAGAAACGCATCGACTTTTATCAGGATATTTTCTACAGACAATAAGACAGAATCATTTCAAGGGAGATATTATCATCTCATCATTATTGTCATCATTCCACGTTTATGCACTGTTGATCATGTTGGTAAAAACCTGAGTTACATACGTAAGGAAAAGGTACAATCTATCACGGCGTATGCGAGAACAGTCAACAGTGACATTTAAATGTTGAAAGAATGTTGAAAAGGAAAGTACATAGGACAAGCGGATATCACGATGAAAGCGCAATGTACAACGATTTTGAAGGGTGTAAACAAGATTTCCTATCTAAAAGGTACTTTCTAATACAGTCTCCAGTTAAATTTTAAGTTGCTTGTTATACCTATAAAATCAAGGGTTGGTCAAATATTATTAGCATATAAGATGATATTGTAATCATTTTAAAATTTTAACTTCAAGTTTATTCAGGATACGATTTGCCTTTTAAGAAAGAAAGGTTATATAGGCAGTGCAATAAAAGCACTTATTCCATGAAGATCATAGGAATACAAACATTATAAGCTAAGACCTACATTTCGTACTAATACATAATATGGTATGTAGGTATGAACGTTGGAAGTAACATAGGGTTGAAATGATTTTATTTATCATAATGTACAAATTTCTTTACGCGAATGTAAAAACAATACATGACCCAGCAACTAGCATGATCAATGATCAACATACAATACTTTAAGTAAAGCTTAGTTACACAAAGTATAGGGAGTCCACCTGCATGAACTTGTGATGTGCTAAAAAATCAGGGGGTTGAAATGAATGTCAGCACGCAACATTATGCAAGATTTTTCTTCACGTAATATCTATAAAATATTATTTGTGTCCTTGATTTTTTTCTTCTAATAACGACAAAGGCGTATAAAAATGTGCGCCATCAAATCAAGCTTTCAGGTGGCCTAATACTTTAACAATGAATAGCAGCAAGGAGCCTTCCATATTTTGTTGAGTAAAGCAATAATCTGGAAATAAGAAGGCGATGGAAACTGCCCACACACATGTATGCGTATACATGCACAGGAAACAACCCAAGAAATGGATGATTGAACCAACCTGTAGACCAATTTATTTGATGGACCACACTCTTTTGTTGTGTGATTGATTGGGAACATGCCGACTCTCGGAGAGAGAACCACCAGTAGTTTTGGGAGTCCGTAATGATATATCAACTTTAATATTTAGTATGGTCACACTACACTGCATGCTGCAGTGGATAATGTACCTTATGTATATTTTGGTCAGTTTGCCGAATATTGTGTACCTGTGTACTGCGTAGCTCTTAAAAGGTTTTATTACATATCCCTGGTCGAATCAATTCCATCAGTCTGACAGCTAGTTCATTTTTTCCATGAACGTTGAAGGTTGATTCCTTTGATAAAAGTCCGTCCAGTGTATTACCTCTTTGGAAATATAAATCTATCAAATGAAGTTTTTGGAGAAAGCAGAAGAATAAAAAATCGCTGCTTTCTAAAAATGCAAGAAATTCATAAAATGAAGCAAAGCAACAAAGCAAAAATGCGCAACACACTCAAAATACCACAAAAAGTTTCTACATATTTTTTTACTTGTAGAGACTGTATATTAACCAGATTGTATTCCTATTTTTAGGTTTGCCTTTTAACATTGCTTACACCACCAAATTCCAAATACTTACTCAGTTGTTAGTTTATTGACGCGGACGAAATGAATGAAAAATAGTGGGTTTACTGTTATTATTGCCTTTTTCTCTTTATCGCATGGCAAATAGCTTGCCAATTTATTCCACAGGGGTTCCATAATAACAATTTGTAATCATAATGATGATGATGATGACTACACATGCACGCAAATCCGAAAAAAATCAAGATTTCAGTTTTATAACTGTTCTGCAAAAGCGACCACCAGTGCACTGTTTCAGAAGGTATTATGGGTAATGTAATGTGGGTAATATATTATTGGTCAGATACTATTTCAGATAAGATAGGGTAAATTTGTTTTACAACTAGTATTTATATAAAGCGTTTTTACAGGTAGCTTCAAATTGCCGGAACATGCATGTGCTTTTAAAATTATACTCGTGAACATTAAAAATTTAACTGCTCTTATTGTTAAAATTGTAATTCTCAAACCCTATGATCAACATTTGAAATGGGTATGCATACTTTAATGTCTTATTTTGAGAAATAAGTTGATAAAAGATATTCTTTTGTGTGGGAAATAATGTAGAATATGTAATATATTAGGAATACAAAGAATTATACAACGTGTAATCTTTTTGTCAGCTAATTTTATCGAATGAATATTGTATGATTTGATATTTTCTAGTAGTTGTAAATATGTATGTAGTATTTGTTTAAGATTTGTAGCTAATATTTACAAGAATATTAACGGCGATGCATTTACCAAACGAATGGTACGTTCATATAGACGATTGTGTAGATGGTCTAAAAATATGTACAAAATCGTTTGTTTTTATTTTCAGTTATCAGGTTATCACTTTCAGTCATTTTTCTTCAGTCATTCAATGAGGTTCCACGAAGCTGGGCTTCGGCTCTTTGCTATTATCAAAAAAAGAAAACAAGTACAGCAAAAGTCTTTTTTACAACAAAAGTCAATCAATTATCGGACAGTTATTTTACCCTTTCAAGATCCCTTTGAGTGGCGGCCTCTATCTCTCGAATTTGTTGCATTGTTAATCCATGCCTACAAATTTTCTCCCTTATGTAAATTTTCAGGCTGTCGCATTATGCTAGAAAAGTATTATTTTACGAAATTAAATGTAAGGTACTTACAATGTTAATTTTTCATTTTTACTCGAACACAATGAAGTATGATAACGTGTATTGAGTTTTTTCACTTGTGGTTTGTTCAGATGGATGACTTACACCCTGGGGTTAAGCAGTCTACGAATGCTTACATGTTAGTGTATATACGAGATTCGAACTTGCCAGAAGTGCTTCAAGAAGTAACAGAAGATGATATTCCCAGAGAGCTACTAGAACGGCTGAAGGTATACAAGAAGACAATGTGTTAATTACATTTTTTCAGTTTATAGACAGTTATGGGTACTGTATAATTATAGCATTTAATTAACGATTGTTATTAATATTTATTATAAATAACAGGAGGAGAAAAATATTGAGATTCTGAAGCGTAAAGAAAGGTCTGAAGCTCATTTATATATGCAAGTAACGGTAATGTTAGAGGATGCGTTTGTGGGCCACCAAGGTTTCGATTTATTTGATCAGGAGAAAATGAGTCCAGCAGCTACAGCGAATTCTCGAACATTTCGCGTTCTCAAGAAGACAAAACCTCATGAACTTCTTAAGACATTGTCTGAAACCTTTGTAAGCTTATTATCGGAATATAAACAATAAACTTCCTGTTCAGTAAATGCTTTATCAAGGACAAATGTTAATATAAAATGCTTTACTTTTCAGAACGTTGATATTAAGCGGTTACGACTTTGGCCTTTTAATATGAGAGCTACGAAAGTAATACGACCAATGTACTTGGACATAACCCCCGAGACCAGTAAAACTTTAGAGGAACAACTGTACGGGCACCAGTTGCCAATATTCCTAGAGATATTACCTAGTGACGATGAGAGAGATGGGCTCCCTCCATTTGACAAAGAAAATGATGTGATACTTTTCCTTAAGATGTATGATCCAGTTAACGAAAGTCTCCATTACTTTGGCCATTGGTGTGTTCCCATCTCCACGACATTCAGTAAGATTATCCACATCCACGATAAAATGTACGATTTAAAAAGGAAATATTTAAAGTAGGTTGATGAGCTTTACCCTTTTTTCTAGATGAACTTGCCGTTGAATGTCGGAAAAGGGCTAACTTCTCCGAAGATACACCAATAACACTCTATGAAGAAGTCTCTCCGGGTTCAATCGAGAAGGTTGTAGACATGAATGCTTCGCTAGAAGCTCTTACGGAGCTAATGGACGGTGATATAGTAGTTTTTCACAGAACTTATGATCCAACTCGAAAGTTAAAGTCGGTCACAGATTATTATATCTATATGCAGTACATGTAAGCTTCCAAAAAAACTTAAATACCTATTTTATGATCATATTTAATTCTCGACCTTGATATGTATTACAACTAACTTTTTCAATGTAGGTATGAAATAACCTTCGTCGATAAAAGCAATACAAATGAAAGTTTCACATTGGAAATGAGTTTAAAATCCATTTATATGGAAATGGCAACGAAAGTAGGCCAGAGGCTGGGGGTGAACCCGCTGTACATTCAGTTTTATAGAAGTCAACCTTATAAGTAATTCATTTTATAAAACAAAACTTATTTTTAATCAAAAGTTTCCTTCTGGGGATTATTATTCTTAAAAGTAGGTTTTAAGTATTAATAATACATGTTTTCAGGGATTCGCCAGCATTTCCTATCAAATTTGAAAATGACAACACAGATTTGCTAACGAAACTGGCACCAGTTCATAAACCAACTCGTAGTCCTTATAAATTATTTTATCAAGTTCTGGGAATACCCGTAACAGAGCTGGAGCATAAAAAACAATTTAAGCTGTTGTTTTATGCTCCGGAAGATCAAGGTATTTGTCATAAATTGTAGTTTGTCTTCATTTTGACTTGGCTATGTAAATTGCATTACTTATACTGAAGTTGTATGTTTTATCTTATTTAAATTATTTAGCAGAGAGAGAGGTCGTTTTTTACGTTAATAAGGCTCCTAGAATAACAGTAGCAGATGTGTTAAATGAGATGTCAAAAGTAGTTACAGAAGACCATCCGGTAACTTTACGTCTACTGGAAATTTCGGCTCACCGAATTGTTAATATCATAGAAAATGATGTCAGCGCAGATGTCATCAATAATAATAATTCCCCAAGTAGTAAGTTGAAGTTGTATTCAATATAAATAGCAGTCGCTTGATTAATGTGTACATTCCAATTAAATATGTTAACTTCTATGCCTTAGGGTATTACCGCGCGGAAGAAATTCCTGATGAAGAAAAAACAATTGGCCCGAACGAAGTTTTAGTCCAGGTTGCTCATTTTCATAAGGAAGCTCGTTCTACATTTGGAGTACCATTCTTGATTAAAGTAATAAATTGTGTATTACCTTGTTGAAGCTATNAAAAAACAATTGGCCCGAACGAAGTTTTAGTCCAGGTTGCTCATTTTCATAAGGAAGCTCGTTCTACATTTGGAGTACCATTCTTGATTAAAGTAATAAATTGTGTATTACCTTGTTGAAGCTATTAACAAAGTCAAATTCTTCCGTCACTACTGTTACTTCTGATTCCTGTATAGGTGCGTTATGGAGAGACATGGTCTGGCGTCAAGCAGAAGATCCAGAATAGATTAGGTGTAAATGAAAAAGACTGGGCAAAAATTAAAGTAGCACTAGTTTCGCAAGGAACTCCTGTGGTTCTTGAAAAGGAGGAAGACGATGCACCTGTAAAACCCGAACATTTTCAGTCGTACTCACAGAGTTACAGTGGAAAACCTTGGCTTGGAGTAGATCATGTAAATAAAGCCCCTAAAAGATCCCGGTACTCCACGCTTGAAAAAGCTATCAAAATTTACAATTAAACCTAGAGGGTTTGTTAATAATTTTGTTAAAGTAAAATAGCTAATTATTTATCTTATATTTAAACATTTTGTGCTTAAATTGTATTCTACTTACCGAACTTCAGTAGTTTAAACTACCGTAAAAATAATGTATGTCGCAGCAAAAGTTAAACTTTATTAGGAAAATGAATCAAAATATTGAAGTGTCCTGCTATATAGATTTGCTTTGTTGTTTGTCATAAAAAAGGAACGTTATCAGATGTCGCCATAAGTAAAAATCTCAACAATCAACAAATAATTCGTTGTATGTCAAGTTGTAGCCATCATTCATGGTCTTAAACAACCTATTAATTTTATAGGACTTCCTGCTCCCATCTTATTTGCTCTTAGTATTGCTTGTAAATGAAAAATTTAAGTGAGAAATATATGATCGAAATAGGTTTTACCTTTACTGGATTTAGTGCCTAATTAAAGGTTGCAAAAATGAGCCAATAATAACTCATCGTAAGTTACGCATAATATCAATGTGTACCATTCTTTAAAAACCATAAAATAGTGATTACTAGGTTGGTTTGTTTTTTCAGCATTACACCGGACAAATCTGCCGTATTAAAACAAGTTAAGTATTTTGCAGGTTGGAATTTTGTAGAATAGATTTATTCAGTTCCAGCAAGCACAATTTTAACTTAAAAACGCATCCTAAAGTTAGTAGGTACTATATACGTTTACATCAATACCAAATACCAACAGACAGTTCTAGTAATCATACCGATACACATAACAAAAGCATTTCGGCTCTATGGATTGTTGTGTGTCACAAATGTAACTTTTTGCTTTGTAACAAAAGTTAATTAACGAGTTTACTTTATTTAGACACTTCTCATTACATCCAAACGCCGCAGACATCGTAGCGACAGCTTCAGAGAAATCGGTTTTTACTTCTCCTGGTTTTGAACGAAAACAATTTTCTTTCCAAATTTTACCTATTTCTTTACATGTCTCAAAATTAATATCATCCGTATGACCTTTACAAATGCACATGTTAGTTTGGAGGTCACAGTAAGCTGTGGAATTTGTACATCTATCAATGCAAATATTTACATCACACTGTTTGTTTTCACTGTGAATTTTTTGCTGGGGATTTGAAGTAATCTGAGCATTTACGTGGGGCTCGGTAGCTTCGTCAGTGGAGCTAACAACTCTCTAGAAATATAAAAATTAGCATATCACAAAATTTAATTTATAAATCTGTCCGTTATTGATCGACTTACCTCACCTGTGGAAATTCCTCGTTCATGACATTAGTTTTTGTTGTATAGACGAGATGAAAAATTACAAAGACGTTGAAAAAGATGAGCATATAGTTATTTCGAATTTTTAAAACCATTTTGCTTGCATGTCTAAGTTACAAAAATTTTCGTCGAATAAATTTCAAAATTATAACTAAAAAGTATGAATTCGTTTTCCTTCAATTCTCAAATATATTTGATATTCAAGATGGCATCAACCGAGATAAATAACGACAATCCAATTATAAAGCTCATTCAATAAAATATTACGTGTCATTAGTTATTAGCACAACAAGCATAATAAAGCGATCTCTGCATACGTCCTTGAGAACTCAAAAGTATATGAATGCTAGACTGACGATTGACTAGGGTTTTGACAATGGTTTCCGGTACTGTTCGTGTTGTAAAATTCCCTACTATTAACAATTCTTTTTGAACTATATGCATCCCATAATATAAAAGTTTGATTTTATATCATAGCGTATTCATGACTTCTTGTGTATTGATCAGACCATCCATTATCATTATGAGATATTGAAAACTACAATTTAAGCAATTCAATGTACCACGATTTTATACAATTCCAGTTCCGAAACTCAATGATTGATTTCCATACACGAGACATAGTGAGTTGTCTATTGACAGACTACTACATTCATCATTCACAAATGCACAATTACACAGATCTGTAATCTCTCCATTGCTCATTAGTCCACGCCAAATATAATCTGAGAGGTGAGCATTCATACATGAGGTACATTAAATACACAAGATGTGTAATTTTTTAAACACTGTGAATTTTTTTATATTGATTATGATTTAACTGCAACATTTAAGGTAGCCTATAAATTCTTTGAATGGGTATTACGCATTAGCTCATAGCATTTTGCTAAGATCGTTTCAAGTACGCGGATGTTCTTGCTTTTATTTTGGGACAACATCTACCAGACTGATAGATTGTATTTACATTGTTAAAATACAAAAATTCTTCAAAGAATCCGTTATATTGATTCGAACAGTAAGTTCTCAATCAGACTATCTCCAGTTTTATTTGAAAAATTGTGATGTGATGGGTAATGTCCTTGTTTTATTTTAATTTTAATTTTGTTGCAGTTTCAAAATATATTTATTCTTGAACCTTACCATTCACATTCACAAACCCATTTTACTTAACGGCCGATGGACAAACTGCCGTATTTAAAATAACTAACTATTAATTTATTTTGATAGTTATTGAAATGCAATGTGATACAATTTGTAGTTAATATGTTATACTATACTTTGTATTGAGCCTTGCTAATTTGACGGAAAATTTGTTTATTCACGTGTTCCAATTATACACGTGATACGCGATATCACGCGAATGCAAATATCCAAGCTCTGGTATATACAAGCCCTTTTTGTGCAAATTAAAAATTATCAATAACAAATTTTAAAATTTGTGGGGTCATGTAGCTTGAAAAGTATGATTTAACATGGGGAGATTTCAAGAGTTCCAAGAATCCCAAGATGTTTCCAAACCTGGATGGCTGCGTGGGGAAGTTTTGAGACAAATAAAAGCTGAGTGAAAGTAGGATTTTTTGATGAAGGATGTCCATTTCCTGCTTGGACCGAAGAATTAAGCTATCTAATGTTTCCGAACCTGGATGGCTGCGTGGGGAAGTTTTGAGACAAATAAAAGCTGAGTGAAAGTAGGATTTTTTGATGAAGGATGTCCATTTCCTGCTTGGACCGAAGAATTAAGCTATCTCCTTTTTCTGCCGTACTTTCCGGTGTATCTGCATGATATAAAAAATTAATTATTTAACGTTTACTAAATGCATAACATCATATCAGCATACATGATTTTTCTCTTCCATACCATTTCGGGTGAGGATAAGCGATTCCAAAAACGAAATTTCGATGGGTGTAAGTGAAAGTTGAGAACAAATGTTGGCGATGGTGCGCATGAACTGGCTGCAATCAAGAATTAATTAAATTAAATCGATATTATAGTCCCTCTAAAATATTCTCAATGGAAGTATTAAAATAAATACCTTGACGTGAAATTGTCATTTGTTGACACAGAGAGTTGGCTAATTAAAGCATTTGCAGACAAATTTCCAAGCGTGCTAAAATGTAAACCCAACAATTGATACCAATTGGAATGAAGTACAATGTCTTGCCTCGCTTTGGGGAAAAGGGTGATTGGAGGCTGAACTCGGGCATGTTGTATACTGATTATGAACAAGTTTAAGTAGAAGTTTCCTGAAACCAGTTTAAAAATTCGTTAATTTAATAAACAAAAGATACGAGATTATTGATTGCTTAGTCGATTGAATAGTATTTTACCTTGCCATTGTTCTAGCATGCTTGACCATTCTTGCAATGCAGTTCCATCAAACTTTCTTCCGATGCCGTTACTGAAGGCTAATGAGGGGTGAACTAATGACTGATTAAGTAAAAGTTGTGTATGTGCTACTGTAGACTGTAAGTTATATGAATTTGGAAGTTGTGCAAGCTTGTTGTTGTTGTTAAGCATTATGTTTTGAAATGGATGAGGATTTGCCTGATTTCCAGCATTTGATAACAAGGTTTTAAAATAGTTCCAGTTGACAAGGTCGTTTTCCAATAAGCCATCTCCTTTCTTAAGCTCGTTATCAGGCTTAGATTCTATTTTGTTAGTATCTGCGCAATCAGCCTTAGAACTACTCGTATTACAATGAGGTAATTTTTCCGGTTCTACTGCAGTAGTTATAATAGCTGCAGCAGTAGAAGATGAGTCCAGTTTTGGTTCATGACGTTTTTCAGATAGGGATGCCAGAGATGGAATGTCGAAGGAAGTTTTACTATGGGGTTTCAATGTGGGCATTTTTCGTGCATGATGTATTCCATGTCGTCCGTAGCCAGAAATTTTAGTAGACGAGGTAATAGATCTGAAAATCTTTGATTTTGAGCTTTTCCTTGGACCCCGTTCTTCTTGTACAGCTTGAATCCACATAAAAGTTAGTTAAAATGTAATGTGGCATATCATAGTATGAAGTATCGTATCGTAATTTAAAGTTAAAGTATCCTAAACATTTTAGGGTTTAATTTTCCATTTATGATGCATATTATGACTTGTTTGGGTACCTTCGTAAGTAATTTATTTCATCTTGCGTGTCAAAAAGTAAACGACAAAAGAAAGCATTGAAGCATTGAAGAGATACATGAGTTTGATAAGGGAAACATGAGGAAAGAAACAACTACAAGAGTATAAAAGCAAGCTTCCCCTTTTGCTCCGTGTAATAAATGACTGCATGAATTTTTAATCATCCCTTTTTGTCCATGGAATTGCCTGACAATCAAAAGTTGCTCCACATGCAAAATGTAAGCAATGTAGTGATAAACTAACACTAAGGCAAGTAGGGAAACGGGATAAAGTAAAAAGCATTACAATGTTTATGTATATAGTACAAGTATTACATGATGTGATGTAACAATAAATAAAACTAATATTTATACCCCTGCCATTCTCAAATAACCCTTTTTATTCTTAAACAACAAATCAAAAGCATTAGCGATGTATGGAACGGTCCCTTATTAATGTATTTGACAATTCACACTAAATCGAAGAATTCATTCTTACTTTTTCAAAAATGATCGACGCGTGAGGCGAAAGCCTGCAGGAAAACATAGAAGATTTCCAGAGTGGCAGGAAAAAATAATGTTCTGTCATTTGCAGTTTTTTATTGTAAACTATTTGATGTCAACTATTGCCCTGTTTTGGCATCAAATATTTTTACGTGGAAAACTTCTCTTGTTTTGTTTACTTACCTTTACTCTCGACTTCAAGTTTAGTTAACATACGGCATGACATGCATATAAGGTGTGGTATTTTGAAGTATGTGCTTTCCCCTTTTACACAATGCTTTTCTTTCCATTATTTGGATTCTTGCGAGATAATACTTGTGAAAGTTGGATAAATTGAATGTTTGACACTTTTACCCTTTGCTCTCTATCTCGCTCTTTTTATGCATGTATCTCTTCTATTCCTGTTTGACTGTTTGCATTGATGTTCATTTTTTAAAGAAACAATAATAAAGCTCTTGGATAAAGTCTCTTATGCATATGCACATGTAATCAACTTTTATTCTTTAAAATAGGACACACTCGTATAAATTGTGAACAAACTTTCCTTTTGTCAACATGACAGTGATGACTTGCCACATTGAATTTACACCCTTAACGTGCCTCTTTTGGAAAGTGCTTGCATTGCAAAGCATATATGTACCAATATCAATATGAACAATATTACCTTTAAATGTTTAATCCAAGAAGGATTACCTACATAACTTGTTATAAGAGTATAAAAAGTGAACATGAACAATATGCATAAAGTACCTTAACATACTTGTGTTATCTAAGTGCATGTATGTATTATGTGTTTTACGTTGTTTTCAGATGTTATCCATCGAAAGGCAGAGAGAGTGACATAGATCATGAAATTTTAATAAGTACAAAAGTTATAAATTATTGTGTTTGTGCTTGTACTTATCTATGTAGCTTATAGTTTAGTAAGCGTCGCAGTAAAGTAATATATGATTCTTATTTTTTCACCACGATTAGCATTGCATGACAAAGGAAATCGAGTAAAAGAGTGAAGCACAAAAATCATAATAGCATTTCTAACTTTCTTAATGACAGTCAGGTAGCAGAATATATCATACATCCTGTATACATTTATTGAACATGCAAAAAGAAACAAGAACCTCTTCTCCATGTGTTGGTGAGGGTCTTAGGGGTATATGGATATTACTAGTGATTATCCTTTAATGAGATTGATTTTTAAAGGATTGAAGGAGTTTCAGTTTTGATATTGCTTCTACCGTGTTATGAATATACATATGTCTAATACAATGTACTTTTGTACGTTGTAAAATGACGAATTGACTTACCTTGTTTGTTCATGCTGGCTTCCAAACACTTCTTCAGACGGCATCCGGGACACCAATTTCTCCTAGTTTTGTCTATCACGCAGTCACCATTTCCAGCTTTTCATAAGATTGAAGAAAACGAAAATAAGTTTTTATAAGTTATATAGAATGTTTCGCTTCATGCATATAATTCTTAACTCTATTTCGACAGTCTACACAGAAAATATGAAAATTGTAATGCATATTATTGTAATAGGAAATCTGCTTTTTAGTTTGAATTTTAAAATATCTTTACTCATGCATATATTTACGTACCAACACAGGTGTACACGATATTCCTTCGTATAGATCTTTTAAAGAAGCAGGAACAACCGTCGCAGCAGAAGACGCCGTAATGTTTCCCATACGATTTGTCCCCGCATACTTTGCATGGAACTGGAACAGGTAGCGTCCGGCCTGAGAAGCATCAGAGAAACAAAGACGATGGAGCATGAAAACTTGTTGGCGTTCACAAAACAAAAAATGCATGAAATGCAAATGCAACACGTGAAATGTTTAGATTATACGTACCCATTATAAAAAGGCAGAAGTTGATGACTTTTACAGAACGATCACTGTTGTCTCTTGATTGCTAATTCCTTCTTTCAGCACAACAGTAAATGAGAACTTGTCAAAATATACTAACGAACGAATAAAAGCACAGTAATGGAACTTCCGGTTTGAATTCCACATAAGTACTGACTGACTACCGACGGACACTTGTGACTTGATGCCACTCTGGACTTCTGGTTTCAACTGGATGGATTGATTCCATTTTAACTGTTAAGGAACGATACAAGTAGCGTGGCTAATAGGGGAATAAATCATAAGTATGTTTTGGTAGTTTATAGTACCTCCAACCGAAGCATTTGTTAAAGAAGCACCTGTAGTCATGTCGTGTCGTATTGTCGTGCGAGAAGCAGCGCATTTTTAAACAACAAAGTGTTCTTGTACATACATACTTTACATGGACACACATGATACTTATCGGAGCCATTTCCCGGACCCCGATTTTTGCTTAAAAGACGTGACGTAATTTGTATTGGGCATTATTTGAGTGGGTTGGCTGTATGAATGTTTAAGGAGGAGAAAGGAAAAGCACTGGAAATATATGCGCTATCACTGATATTATACATGAACACATACAGCTAGATTTCAAAACGGATTATTATGATAAACATAATATGAAATGAGCAATGATGATTTGCTGCCATATGTTTTAGTTACACGATTGGAAAACACATAAAAGAGTACAAGCCATATTAGCATTTGAACTACAAGCTTTTATGTCGTACCTTTCCTTTAGATTATATTTAAGAAAACATGCTTTCCTCACATTACAAACCTGCTCTTCGAAAATTGTTATCTGTTTCAATATTTTTCATGCTTTGTAGTTTTGCTTATTCTTCAAGAAAGGTTAGAGTTAAGCCGGTGACATGTTTTATATATGCTAACATTTTTTGTCAGTCATGATTGTATGGATCATTTGAATCGCATGTCACGACGTGTTTTTTCCACCTCCACAAGGATATAGACAAATTAAAGAGTGTATGAGCGATGAGCAAAAAATGATAACGGGTGATACAACAAGACTTGGGACAACTTTCCCCTCCTTCAAGCTAAAAGGCTACATTATTTATTCATCTGTGGAATAGTTCACTTCAATAATAACTTATGTACAAGAACAAGACACCACCATAAAAACAGAACATACATTACATGACATTATTCTCCTCGAAGAAACAAAAATAAATACCTGGTTTAAGTATTCTTAACAATTTGTACTTATTTGCCTCTTTGGGAGAAAGGTGTTTTAGACTTTCAAACCTCATGTGTAATTTTGTGTTATGATAAAACTTGACAAAGCTTATTGGCACGAAAGCATACTTATATTGTTACAATCGTATGTTTTTTATTTTCATGGAGAAAAACTTTTGCTTTTTAGCCTTCTTTGAAAACGAGTTTGGTAGTTACCACATCCTTTTAAGAGTTAAATGGGGTACAATCTTTTTAGAAACTTGGAAGTTATTATTGGTTATTATTACCCACAGCATTGTGGCGCAGTTGGAAGTTTTTTTATTGTCCTTCACTATGTTTGGAAGAAAAAATTACTATTTTTCAGTTCTGTTTGATTGCTGTCTTAACCGGTGTCCTGAGAATGGAATGTTTAACATTACGAAGTACTTATATTACATACAATCATTTAATCGATTTTACAAGAAAAAGTAAAAGCAACTCAGACATCAAAACAATTCCTTTCGTTTGGAAAATGATAGCCTTTAGATCAAGACCTCTTTTGACCTGAAATACAATCAAGAAAACAACATTGTTTAAATACTGCTAAATAACAAAATCCACTTGAGCTATCCAAAAAATTCAAACAATGGTATAAAGAATAAAATGTCTATTAAAGCTCGGTGGTGATATGATAGTCTTTAATTTTCAATAATACAAACAAGATTTCAGCTTACATTCGATATTCCTTTAGGTACTCCAAGTCCACATAATCCAACCGTGTAGCCGTTGTTCCATAGCGCTGTTGGTACAGCTTGATAACATGCTGAATTACTTTGTTTTCCTGTTCCACATTTTCGGCGACAACTATAGTCTCCTCCACCTTCTTTGCCCCACTTTGTCCACCTTTCTTGCTTTCCACTGTCGTTGGTTTTATGATTGAATTTAATGGCTTCAATTCTTGTTCAGATAAGTTATCCACCTCAGCAAAATGAACGTAAGTATCCTCTTTATGCGTGGGAAGTTGGAAAAAGCTATCTGTTCG
>JAHZNG010004333.1:0-13078 GCA_027744375.1 Orchesellides sinensis
CCTTCCACAACGAACAGACTTGTCAATCTCCGAGCGAGAGTCGGTATAACACTTTCTAAACTATATTCATTATACATCCTTTATATATGCTATTATAATGTACATTGACTCGCCTACGGTTTTCCCCCCAGTCTTATAAGGATAGTTCAATGTGTGCATCTCTACCCTGTTCCTAGATTTTCGTTTATATTTGCTTGGTTTACTGCGGTTTTAGAGTAGGCTGTATTGTCATTTTGTAGTCGTCTACAACGGCAAAGTAGAATATGCAGACAATATGTTTAATAATAAAGTAGAGAAAAGCTCATAAAATATAAGTTCGTTTTTAAAAAGAGAGAGCATTTCTAAATATCTCTCTAGACTCAAGCCCCCAAAAATATTACCCGTATCGTATCGTATCACTGCAGGCCAGAGCAACCAGAAGTGCGTAGCGAATCGGAGGATCTTTTTGATCCCTCACAACCCTCAGTTGTGCCTTCAACTTACTAATTCTATAATCTAAAATGCATTTCTCTGTAAATCTCTCCATCAAATACAAGTCCTCTGGTGTAAATTTATATGCCCTCTTGGGTATTTTGGTTGACAAACGGCGATGTGCTGATGGTGATGAGGATGACGGGTACTGCATCAAATGGGAAGGTTTACTCTGATTTACTGTTTCTGAAAAAGCCCGGAGACCCTGATATTTGCTTTGACAAAACCAGAAAGAGCCAGCCACCAAGATAATATCTTGTAGCTAAAATTTGGTAATGGTCACCTTTATATCTGGCTGCACGCGCCTAGCTAAACACCAAGCATGCTATAATTTAAGCATGCATACAACCGGCAGCGATTCCTCCAAAGCAAATACGGTGATAATTTATTGTTGTAATGTTTTATCATGTTTGCTGGTGACATTGGTTGTCTGTCAATGTGTATTTCAATAGCACAAACAAAGAGAACAATTACAACTATATAATGCCTGATATGTATCCACACCTCAAATTTCACAATGCATACATAAGAACACATGCACTCATTGAATTTGTTATGGATAGCAAAAGGTTTACTCGTAACATAAAAAACTAAAATAAAAGAATGAAACAGCAACAGTCATAAAAGATGAAGCCAAGTAAATTGATGAAGATTGCCATGATACGACCACTTGGCTGCATTCCAAGCAGGCATCCTGTAATCTAAGCCATTATTGTATTAGTATACAATCTATTTGTGGATATGGTTGAAACATAAAGGATCATACTGATCATCATCTTCCATACAACGATTTTATCCATGCCCATTCCACCACCATACACCATCAATACCAGCACTAAAAGCATGTCCACTGGGACAAGAGGAAGTAAAAGGGACTCCACGAAAAGGTTGCTCTTGTTGCTACTACGAAACGTGTAAATATTGTAATTCAAGTATAGTTTGAACATCAAATAGTGGTCACCACACAAAGTGTCACTGAACCTAAACCAAAGACAGGAGTGCAACTGTACTAGTGCCACGTAACAGACAGTCACCTTTCTCTACTGGTGAAAAGGAAGAAAGCGTAAGTGAGTAAGATGAGGCCTGACATGCGTCTCGGTTGAGCAACTGCTATATTGCCGTGAATGCCGTCAGAATAAAGAAAAGTGAGTGTATGTATCATCGACAACGAACTATAAAGTGATAAAAGGTATAATGTTTGTGTATGTATATATATATATATACAGATACATACGTAAAATAAACACACGAAACAATCAGTCAAAAACCGCACATTGCTAATATCATCAGTAAGCTTTACGTATAAAAGTATAGTTTCTTTGTAGAGACGAGTTTACTATTACTTTCAGCCAAATCTCATGGGATCGGGGGTCTTTTGCTCGTTTATCCCAAAGCAGCTGAAGCTAACTATGCGGTAGTAGTGGTAGACGTCTCAGTTTAGTCTAATGCTCTTCCAGAGTTTTTACGGGTAGAGTAAAATAAGGTGACACAACTTCAGGTTTCACTTCGTGCGTAACAGAACATCACACACAAGTGGAAATGCATTATGTTTAGGGCTTGTATGCATATGTACAAAGAATATACACAGAAAAGAAGGATCCCAAACGCAAATCAAACACCGCCTTTGGCTTGCTTTCATTCCACATCCTATAATGAAATGCTCACTTTCTTCTTTCTAAAACGACGTGTGTATATGTGGATGTGTGTAAAAATACATTGCAACTGCAATAATACACCTATGTACATATTATGTACATTCACATAGGTATGCCTCACATGTTACATATTAATTCTCTCCGTCTGACACGGTACGTTCCTTGCCAATCCAATGTCAGGGCCAATGTTACATGTACTTTACATGTGAAAAGCTCGTTTTCCGGAGAAATTTCTTCTGCTTCTGTGAAGGCAATATTGGCTGAGTCATAGATATTGCTCACGCAAGAAAAAAAGTGGCTGGAAATGTACAACGTAGAAAATCCCACGGTACAAAGAAAACCCCCGTAACAATTCTCAAATCGAGGAAACTTGTTCTTTAGCGTTTTCTCTTCCGATCTTTTATAAAGAACAAGAACACACGCATTTTTCCTGTTCAGACATTTTACTTCTGCCTACTTTTTCCGTATTTTGGCAAACTCTACGTTTTAAACCGGGCTGTGCCTCGGATTACTTTAACTTTCCAGAAAGAAGCTTTTCTTTGAAGTATTTACATAACGCATTTGATCCAGCTAGCTAATTCTACCAAATGCGTGTACATTTGTATATATTTATAAGACCGGCGCATGTACTAGTATTCTTAGCTTAACTGTGTAGTTTTGTTTCACTTTCCGTGCTTCCTTCTTAAATACACGTGGGAACTAGTATTTTCTTTCGGGCTTTCTATCTTATTGGCATTTGCTTCCTCAAGTTCAACATTTTTTTAGATGTGAAGACGACTGTTGGATGAAATGTTACCTGATACAGTAAGACTAGCTAGAGCTTAGACAAACGTTGAATTTTTTATACGTTAAACTTCTGTAGTTTTTAAGTTACTTCCTGCATATAATACTTTAAAAATTCGGGAGGGTGTGATAGATAGGTAATGCGATCATTTTATTAAGGCGAAAATACGATATAAAAATATGAACAGGCAAACCTTACTATGATAGGTTTACGTACTTACCTTACTAAAACGGCAAACCGACGACACGAGATTTGTATTCATGGTGCCTTTTTTATGCATATTAGGAATGCATATAAATCGGTCGAATGCAGATCTTTTTATGTTAAAAAGTTCTTTCAACTTTGTCCTTTTCAATTCTGTCTACTCCTTTGATCTCGAATGGAATACGGAAACTACACCAAGTCATGCATGATACTAAAAAGATTTTTCTTCGGGAAAGCTACAAATGCATATAAGTACATAACTGGAATGACCATAGTATAAAATATAGTTGAATTAACAAATGTATATATATATCGCAGTATATTCCTGGTACGAGCCAATCTTTGCGCTTTTGACTAGGAGCATTTTTCACTTTCTACTTCCTTTTTTTCATTATGACTTTTCATCTGGATTCATTTCCTTTATTCTCAGTATTACCTTAGGTGCCTCGTGGTGATTGTACTTTGCTTCTGTTGGTCATTCTACACTATTGAATATACTATACCTACTTATAAGATATACATACCTATTCCATATAATGCAGCGATAGTAATAACAGTCACTCAAGGGGACAATGTCCATCTTTTACCATGGCTTTGACAAAGACTCCCTTTGGATGCTTTTGTATTCTTTGCACAGCTTTTTAGTCCGACTTCAGCATTATTACTACAGTACATGGAAGCGAACATTAGTTAACAGGAAAGGTACTGCATTGAATTCTGAGCTGACCAAACAAAGGAGTTTGCCGTGTACTGGTCACACATTCGTGAGCAACATGCATCAGGAAAAAGTACACGAAGATTTATGATGTTATTAATATTGTTTCTGTATTTACAATAAATGTATCTAAAATTTACCATTATAGAAGAAGCTTCTGGTTATGAAGACGAATGTACGTATGTATGCTTGACTTTGCTAAATAACAAATAAAAAGCACAAAAGTGATGAGAAACAAAACGTCAACCTGGTTGTCATACCTGTCCCAGGTTCACAAAAGCCACATCTCTGAGTAAAAAGTCATTTCTATTGCGTTTTCTCTCACACGGTGAAATACAATGGTTGCACGACAGCAAGCGGAGAAAAATATTTTTTACCGGAGCCAAAAAATGAATTGAAGGACAAGGACGCATTAACGTTTGTGTGTGTTCACTTATATTATATTATTATTTGTATGGGGATCGTGGAGTAAGAATGGTGGGTCATTTCAGAATTGAACAAAGGCTTAACAAAAGGTTGAAAATTTTTTGGTTGAATGTACATCACAGTTACGGAGCATTTTCACGTGGGCAGGAACAAAGTTCAAAGTGAAAATTTTGTAAACAAAATTATCAAAGCAATATATAACAATCGCTACGGATTTTAGTATATTATTCTCTCCTTGGGATTCCTTTTTAAATTGTCAACTTTTGCTGGCATATGTACAGATATTATGTTCAACTCGGCTGTTTTTTTCTTCGCGATGGAGGATGAAAACACTCTTGTGCGATTTCCTTTTTCATCTCATTTCCATCAATATGCTAGAAATACAGAAAGGTTGTTAAGTCATTAGCGAATGTAAAAACCCTTGCTTTTTGCTACCTAGAGACCCCATAGTAGATCCTGTGGCAACTGGAGAAGATCTTTGAGCACGTAGATCGATGATGGGGATGCAAACAAACAACAAGTTATATGCGACTGCCAACACAATATAAAAAACCTTCATACGCTCTACTGATGCCGATTGTGCAGAGAAGCAGAAGCTTCAGCTGGAATGAATTTGAAGTCGACTCACAAGCAACAACAGCATTATTTCTTTTCTTTTGGTTCAGTGAGCTTGTTTGGGAGGAGATAAAATGAAAGAAAATATGTTTTTGTGCAAAACGATATCATTTCGTATGTATAAGGTAGGAGCGAATAGATTTCATTGGGAAATGAATGAAATATACTGCAATACAGAAACAGCATGTTTGTGGTTTGCTAATATTCAAAAGATAAGCTGCACGCTTGTCAAAATTGATTTTTAATGTATGGCGAATTTCAGACTATTCTAAACCAAGAAATGGGAATATAGTATTATGCATATGTACATATAATGGAGTTCAAGAATGCAACGTTTACAAAAGGAAATATGAACGGATATATAGTACATACTACAATGTCTACAACAACGTCTGGGAATCGTAGATATCATCAAAGCAAGATGAAATAATCATGAATTTCTTCGTACTGCCAATACAATATGGCAGGTTTCAACTGAGACATAAAGGGATGAAATAGAACTCAAGTAGAGATAATTCCTTACATATTTATGTAGGAATATTATGATTTTTTTCATATGAATACAATTTTATGTAAAGTGCAAAGAGTCCATGCCTAGAATCACGGTACATTTTTACTTCCCACGATGTTTGCATAAAACTACGCTAGGATTGAGAAGAAACCCCGAAAGGCTTAAATAATACGTGCTGAAAGCTCATTTCACTGTTCATTGACTATGCGATATAGTGAGATGGAAATGTGACCTGTCGGTGGCACCGTACTCGCTTCCATGTGAGACTTCACTTACTTTTTGTAGACCGTCTGTAAGGGTAGGCCATAATGTAAAAATATGTATCCATTAGGGTGAAATTTACTACCGAAACAGAAAGGGACCTAGTTTTTAATAAACGTGACAAACTAAAAAAACCATATGAGATAAAACCTGACATTCCTTACACTATCAGGCGCGACAATGGCCTGCTGATTAAAAAAAGAGCTGAGTTAGAGAGATCGGGCAAGCAGTTTTTCATTAATTACAAAGCCAAACAGCTTGAGTCTCCGGATGAAACTTATTGTCTCGTAAACGGGCAATTTGAGCATAGAAGACAAGGAAATCTTTCAGCAAATCGGAAACGCACCAACCCAAGAGGAACATCATCTGCGCATACTTCTACGGACCCGGAGGAGCCAGACCCTAAGCGGCCAGCATTATCTACAAATGGAGGTAACAGCAATGGGACTTTTTTAGAAGCAGATACAATAAGCGGTCATTCTCTTTTGGAACATCAAGGAGAAGTAGATCTGGATATGGAGGAGTCAGACTAAACAGAGTAATGGCAAAGACTGGTATAACACGGAACGCGACTCAGCATGCAATAGGAATAGGTAACTTAAATGTAAGGTCACTAAACGCTCACAGGTATGCTTTACAAAAAATCTTAGATGCATCAGATTACCACATATTCTGTATGACAGAAACTCTATTGAAACCAGAGCATACTATCTTATCGTTCTATAATTACCATATATACAGAATGGACATTACTAGGAGAGGTCAGCAAGGTATTGCTATCTTAGTTAGGGATACGCTTAAGCACAAAGAAATCATTCTACCATTTGAATGCACGAGTAACATTGAGTGCCTAATAATTAACATACAGACAGACTATACAAAAAGCATAAACGTTATCTGCCTATATCGTCACCCTAAATACAAAAAAAGCATTTTAAAACAAGATTATGGATTTCTTACTAATCTTATTAGTTATTTATACACACTAGGTAATAATTTTGTTTTATGTGGGGATTTTAATTTAAGGGGAAAAACTGTCGATCCTCTACTTGAATTTACTGAACCCCTTGGCATTATACAAACTGTACAGGAGCCCACAAGGTTCAATAACAAACTTGACTTAATGTTTATCAAAGACTCTAAGACTCTTGTATCTTCTAAAGTAATTGAATGTTACTCAGACCATGCAGTTACTGAGTGTACTATTCAATCGCACATCCCTAAACCGTTTATGGAGCATAAGTATGAGAGAGTCTATAGACAAGATAGAATATCTTATCTCATGAGCACGGTAGATAGAGTTTTCTCAGGTCCAATTTATGATGGCAACGTGTTTGTCGATTATCTTACTGGTGCGTTTGATCATGCTATGCCGTTGCAAATGATGAAAAGAAAAAATGAAAAACCAAGTTTATGTAGTAATGCTACTAAATCGATCATACGCAAATATAAAAAAGCTAGGAATTTACATAAAAGGCACAATTCTAGAACTACATTCAATAATATGGTTTTACTTAAAAAAAGAATAAGGCTGCAAATGTATGAAGATGCAAGGCTTGAGTTAGAGCTTTTGTCAAAAAGAACCAACTTATGGGCTGCTCTATCTAGGTTTATACCGATCAGCAAAGAAAAAAGTAAACCTTTTCAAATGGACCCAAATGAGATTAACAGGCACTATGTTAATATATCCACTAAGCATCATGATATTGCTGTAAATATAGCAAAGCCTTTGTCTATCAACCCTGACAACATCACTTTCACACTAACGCACATAAATACAGAGCTTATTTTAAAGGCATGGAGAGGCATGAAGAATAAAAATAAAAAGTCCAATGACTATCTAGGTGTTTGTAACAAAATGGTAAACCTAGTTTTACAATCACGACCTTTTTGTAATGCTCTATCACAACTTTTCAACACCTTCATTATTGATGGGTATATACCACCCGAGCTCAAAACTGCACGTGTTGTTCCATTGCCTAAAGTTGATAGCCCACTATCTCCAAATGACACTAGGCCGATAGGTATCCAACCTGTCATTACTAAAATACTCGATAAGTGCATATTAATGCAATTAACTGAGTACGTGGAAAAACACGATTTTTTATCAGATAGGCAATTTGGTTTCAGGAAGAGGTCTGGTACTACTCATGCTTTAATAGCAATGACAGATTTTATTAAAGTGAACGTTGACAAAGGACATGTGTGTATCATGGTGGCTCTGGACATAGAAAAAGCATTTGATAAAACTGACAGGGAATACCTTGATGTAAAGTTAGGTTGGTACGGTATCTATGTGTACATTATTCGAGCTATTTTAAAAGAGAGAATGCAATACGTAGAAATGAATATAAACAACAAAATCGTAAAGTCAGAGCTTTTAGAAACTACGCTAGGATTAATCCAAGGTCTTGCCAGTTCTTCTTTTTACTTTAGTCTCTTTATAAATGATCTTCCGCTTGTAGTTAAAAACAGTGAGATATTTATGTATGCAGACGATACTAACACCTTAATTGCTGGTCCACCTAGCCAAATTCAGTCACTCGTAGAGAAAATCGAGCAAGACCTTCAGTGTATCTATGAATGGCTCTCAATGAATAGGCTGAATCTAAGTACAAGTAAAACAAGATTTATGTTATTAGGAAATCCACTTGCCATAAAAAAACTAAAGGATTTGTCCATAAGAATTAACGGTATTGAAATTCTGAGGGTTTCCTGTATGAAAGTTTTAGGATTATTCATTGATGAGAACCTTACTTGGAACGATCATGTAAAATTTGTTACAAGAAAATGCTACGGCAGTCTATCCAAACTCTACTCCATAAAAAAAACTTTATCCTGTGAACAGAGAAGAATTCTCTCTGACGGTCTAATCCTATCACACATTCGTTATGGATGTACTGTTTGGTTAGGTAGCTCAACTGTCCAGAAAAAAATTAATAGGATTATTCGTATGACTGCTAGATTTGTTTTAAATAAGAGAAAATTTGATTCCATTACAGAAAAGATGTGTAAAGAAGGCATGCTATTATCAGAAAACCTTTACTTATATGAACTAGCTATGTTCACGTACAAGTGTACATTTGTAAATAACGAAGGGTTTTTTAAAAATTATCTTGACTTTTCGTATGAAGAAACAAACACTACCCGAAGGAATGTGTATAATAAGCCTTCTTTTAATGTTAAAAGTTTTTGGGGACAAAGTTCGTTTAAATATAAAGCTGTAGAATTATGGCTGAATCTACCCAGAGAGGTATGCTGTATGTGTAACAATATTCGATTATTTAAGAAGGAGTTGATGTCACATCTTATAAACTTACAAGCCAAGAAAAGTAAAAAGTATAACTGTATTACTGAAGAAGAATACGATGAAATGTTCGCTTTTGTAACAGAATTATATTGTGATAAGGATTAGTTTTAAGTGTCCATTTCAAAACTAGATGAATGAATTTATGTAAATATTTTAATAATTTAAATACCTCTCTTCTCTTTTTAGGCTAATTTATGTATAATGCAAATGTAAGGATGTTCTATTTTCTAATTAATTACTGTGTATGTCCGTGGATTAATATCCTTGTCATAAGGTTCTTACGAGACAATAAATACATTATTATTATTATTATTATTATCCAACCCGACCGCTCGGAGTTGTTTCTTAGACATGATGTAGGTAATAAACACTTTCCCGTCAAGATGTCATACGGTCCCAAATGCCGTATCAAATGCCACAGTCGAAAGTCGAAGTAATGGGTTATTTTTTATCAAGTATAGCCAATATTCTAATATTGCATCATCCCATTTTAACCAAGAAGTCACTTTACCACTACGGGCATTTACTTTCAAAGCTGCTCTTTTTCCGATAATATAATGTTGTTTAAATCTAAACAAAGCTATTTGGAGAACAACCCCTTCAGGCTGGAATCCCAAAGCTATATGTCTATGTAATGCTATGTATCACAGCATATGTACCATATTTTGAACACGGCAACCTCTCGCAGTTTATATCATTGGGTTAGGATCGAGGCCTCGTTCACAAGGAAGAAAACATTATAGATCAAAAAAATTGAAATGGAAAAGGGATTGAAAAAGGGGGTGACATAGTTTTACGAGCAAAAACCAAAACAGCCAGCCTTCTCAACTACATATTTCTACTTATTATTAATATTTTCAGTTAGGGTAGCCGGGTAGTATATAGCTGCAAGATATATTGAATCGGATTTTTAAAACGGTAGTGATACTTCCAAAGCTACGAAACCAGGGCTGTAAAAGTTTTAACATCCAATTTCATTCAGTAAGTTTATATCATGCACATACATAAACGATGCATTCAATATATTTGAGCCTAGTGTTGACAATGCCACTATGCCACGACATAAGCTGGAAGGTTTGATTTTTAACGGGTTGATAACGACATATTGTGGAGAAGTAATTGCCAGTTTGTAGGTATAAAAATGTAAGCTCTATAAAATATATTCACTGTGAATGAATGTATAGTATAGCTTTTTATGAAGGTATATGTCTTACAACCTACACAATAAATATTACCAGGCAGTTGGTAACAAACGATCTTAATTTTGAGATGAGATTCATAAAATTTGTTGGGTTTTCTTATTGCTGTCGAATTTTTTGCATTGATTCCTTTTTAATGGCCTGAAGAAATATGAAATATGATTTGATGCCATACTGTAAAATAAAAAGTCAAGTTGAACAAATTCCCTATCTAGGCATTTACGTAACAATAATAATGTAACCAAAAAATTATCAAGTACTTTTTCAACTTTTCTGAAGAAAATTAAAAAAAAGAAAGTTTTGCAAGAGGAAAGGGATGCTTTGCAGAACTTGACAACATCTCCGCAAAGAATACTTACGACGACAGAAAGAATGATAATAATGATGATGGGTCGGAGTAAAAGTGATTCCTTCAGTTGTAAACTACCACGTAACGGGTTGATTTTTCACTAAAGAAGGAAACGGATTTTTGGATGGGGGAAGTTAGAAAAGCTGAAGACGTCCTTTGCTCAATGTAAAGTCGTTCATCACACATCACCATCGTCATCATCCGCATCTCCTTGAGTTTATGGTTCCTATCTCTCTTGTGATATAAACTATTATAGGGACCCTTTTAGTTAAGAGAAATAGCTTCTCTGCTGAGAGCACGCGATGTAAAGGAGATTTCTTCCCTTTTTCATTACTTTTGATATAAAATCATACTCTTCAATAGCTCCTACATTATATAAAAAACCATAGTTTTTTTTGGCTTTTCAACATCTTTTCATTAAAGTTTTCTTCCGGCATGCTGTGCATCGTACTATAAGCATAATGTACAAGAATATACACAGAGGCAAGCAGGAACTACCACATTTTGATTTCGGAGGGTAACAACCCATCATCATCATTCTTTTTCACTCCTTCTTCTCCTCCTTGCAATGCCAGTCGTTTTCATATAAGTGCCGCCGCCGGCAGGAACACATTGCATTCACCCATCCATCTACCATTTCATTTAACTTGAACAACAAAAATAAAAGTCAAACCCAAAAATATACGTGCATGTGTACAATTCAAAAGTCTACCCATGTGCAATGCGTGTACCAAGAGTCATTTACCATTATTATCCAAGATACTTCCAATATATGTGTTTGCCTTTATAAACCTAAAGCCATTTCAAATCCACACCTTTCCCTTTTATTATGCTGATGTTGTTGTTGCTGACGATGATGATAGTGAATGATGTGATGGCTGATATGATGTGTCTGCTTGAAATAGTTATAACAAAGGCATTGTCTGTGAAATGTGTAATGCAAACTTTGGTGCCTGAATTATACTTGGGTTTTTTCTCCTGAGATCTTATTGAAACGGTGTGAAGCACGTCATTTTTCAAACTGACGGTTTGGAGTTTGAAGTATTTTCAGAAACTTTTCATTCTTTTTCTATTAACATTAATGCAAGCTCTAACAATAAGATTCTTTAAACTAAAAAATTAGTAAATCTTTTAACAGACATTAATTAATGTGCATACCGTGTCCTTTTTGTGTTTTTTTATTTTTATCTACGATGTTTAAAACAAGTAAACTGTGAGTCAGTGACTAACTACAAATCGTAAGTTTTCTCACGATAACTGATGCTCTGTCATTTTTAGGAGAAAGTTTACTTCTAGGTTAACTGTAGCATAAAACATACATGTATTTGTCCTTTTCACTACTTCTTTATGAATGTTTGTACGTATATATGACTCGTAACCAATATATCATTATCGTTCTAACGCAATTATAGTTTTATTAGCATTTGTTGTCAAAGCCTTAAGTAAATATAAAATGAGTTTAGTCATAGTTCAGAGGTGCACAATTCATCGCTATTCAATAGTCGCTATATCATTGCCACACATACACATTGGATTCAACACTATTTAAAGAAACAGGGTGTGCAAGAGTTGTCATAAATTTTCACATCTGTTCCTCTTGCCTCTTTGGTTGTGATTCTCACAATAGCGACGCAGAATACTTCACGGTTCTTATTTTTTTATTAATTTTTATCTCACACTGGCACAGATTGTTTGGATTAAAGCGTAAAAATGTTTTATGAGCTATGTACAACAATCGGCTTTGATGCATGCAGTAATGGAATCAGAGTTGAAATAGAGAATACCAAAGGGGTTGGTATTTCATTTTCAAATATTTGACATTTAATGCTTACGTATGTGTTTGAGATTTACAAGGCTTTGTAAATCGAGAGGTTACAGAATTACGAAAAAATAAGGAGAATGTAAGAAAAATTCCATGAATTTAAAGCATTTCATTACTTTAAAAATATACTGGCAAAAATTTAACACCCTATTTGCACTAAAATTCAACATTAGATTTTAAATTATAATTTAGAATTGTGAAACATCATATGACATGACACTTGGCCAAATATTGCCTTCGAATCGGCCTAATGCAATATGCACAAGATGATTCTAACAACAACGCAACGATCTCTTCACATAATATACACATCTCATTTGCTCGTTATTTGCTCACTGGAAATATGTGACAAGCATTTAACACATTACGTGCTAGTATATTCAATTCAGGATGAATGTAGTAATAGAGTCAAACTGGATGACAAAGGAGGGCCTGAAACCGAAATGCAATAAAGTTTGGGGTTGTATTGTTGAAAACTTTGATTCACACAAAATGTATCACGTAAATATGTCAATATGATGTTGTATCTCTCTCCTCATAAACTTATTAAAGCTGTGTCAGTAATGTGAAGTTTCAAGAACTAAAAACGCTTTTCTTTTCGTTTTTCTGGAGCATTCACATATTACCAAAGTAGCTTTAGTAGATCTTTAATAACTTGTAAACAGAATTAAAGAAAATTTCTGCGATGAAATAATTTGTTGCAAAATTTAAAAATTGCAACAATCTTTGCCATAAACTTATAAAGCGCTTTATTCA
>JAHZNG010004334.1:0-14915 GCA_027744375.1 Orchesellides sinensis
GGCATATGGATTGGAACAAAATAGTTCTTTGTTACAAGCTCACCGTTCTATTTTTTTCTTCAGACAAGACAACACTACTTAAGCATAATGAAAGAAGTAAGCAGTAATGCCGGCATACGTATAGCTGAAAACAGCAAAGAACAAATAAACAGGCAACATTATGCAGATCTATTATGTACAGAAATGTTAGATCCTATTACAAAGGTACATAGTCAGCATGTCGGTAAAGGATTTTTCAATCATCACTAAGACTACTAAATTTGCATAAAAATCTTCAAGTGTAAAATTTAGTAGTCTTAGTGATGATTAAAAAAGCCTTTACCGACATGCTGGTACATAGTATGGAAGCTTTATGCAGCGACGCTTAGAACGCTGTTGGAATTTCTCATCAGTTGAGATATGCCGATATTGCTTATATCTGGATCTCTTTTCTGTCACCAAAAACCATCTAACATGATGTCGTAACCCATAATTAGAGACATCCTGGAAGCAAAAATCTATTTTTCCTACTACCTTGCATAAAGGAGCTTATAGTGAAATTACAATATTCAGCGTTTTCTGATAACTTACCGGAGGATGAGGAAAGATCCTGAGGGATGATGGAAGACCGTCTTGTGGCATGCTGACTGGATAGAGATGATGAGGAGGCATTATTGTACGACGAGCTGGTACTATGATAATTATTATGGTGAGAGGCTGAAGAAAAAAATAGAACGGTGAGCTTGTAACAAAGAACTATTTTGTTCCAATCCATATGCCTTGTCTTTTGGCTTGCAACAAGCTCAAGTATTTGTCTGGCTCCGTCTTATTTAAAAGTTTGAAAGGAAGCAAAAACAATTTTTTCTTTGGGTACATGTAAACTTTGTCTTCTACCTTAAGTCTTGTTAATATATATAAGGTAGTAGATAGGTAATAATAATAATCAAGTGATGACGGATGCAAATGTGCTGGAATGGAATGTACACATTATGCAGAGTGAATGATATACGCAGTTGTTCATTATATTCCATTGATGACTCGAAGGAAAAAGAAGGTCGTTGTCTTTGTTTTTGTATATATTGCCTTTGCATGGAAAAAGTCATTCCATTCTAAATTCGTTGTCGTCATTACATCTCATCTGCAGAGAGCTTTTTCATGATAGCCTTGCCTTGAGTCAACTATCAAATTTTTATATGTACATCAGTTTTATGTAAGCAAGAAAGTAAACTATTTATGAAGATAGTTTTTTCCACTTTCAACTGAATTTTTGAAGCAGCGACGATTCTATGATTTTAGCTTGGATATCCCCATGAACAAACTCAGAAATCTGTGAAAAGTGTAAACACACAACTGAAAATTTAGGTTACATGTGGTATATACATATTAAGTATGTACAAAATGTACATAAGTATATCATAGATGTGAAAAATAGTACATCTTTGTAAGTAAGGAATATGGTAAGGACGGGGAATATGAAGCTTATCTATTTTTTGTGATGTGATAAATGTACACTTTAGCTTTATTCTGGCAGCGATGGATCGATATTACGGTTTTATGTAAGGCTCGGCTGCTGCCTTTCTACTTGAATGCTAGTATTACAAGAGTAAAGAAGAACGATTGGGTTTTAGCCTTCGTTTCAGAGATTCATTCTTTGCCCAGCTGAAAAAGCTGTATTATTACATGCTCTCTCTACACGTTTCTTACTTAACTTATCGGAAAGTGTAGTGGTAACATGATGCTTCACACCAAAGGCATAATCATATTGGGAACACATATATAGAATAGAGAAACTAAAGTGGTTTATCATCCGAGGATAAGGGAAAAGACGAAGAAGGAAGGAATGAGATTCAAGATATAATCTTGGAAACACGATGAACATTTTTTCTCTTCTGCTGAATGTCCTCTTCTCTGTACTCTGATGCAGTTCTAGTATTCCGTTGTATTTACACTATTATTATTATATTTTCCTTTTTGGTGCCGGGTCCCACCCTTGTGTAAAGCTGTCATTTGAGCAAAAGAAAGAGAATAAAACAACAAGTTTTCAAAGTAGACCAGCACACCAAAAACCAAGAGATTCTAGGTATATATAAGGATAGAGGAATGATTTTAAAGTTTATTGTGAATACAATATACAATGCAGTTTTATGCTGTAGGCATGTTGATGACGATGATGCAGAAGTTTCAGAGAAGGGAAATCATTCAAGCAAGAAAATTAGTGGTGGTGGTTGGTTTTGTAGAGAAAAGTTGTAGTAAAATAGCCATAACAAGTCCTAAAACTTTAGAAGGCGAAATGTGTTTTGTTTGGTAATTTTATAAGAAAGGTTGTAGCTAGCTGGGGTATAATAGTAGTAATCCATATTTTCTGAAATTGCTCCTTGTTCCTTTTTCTCTCTGGATGATTTATTCTGGGATCTTCTTCAATTTAAGCTCAACTCTCCCTATGAACACGTCTAGTCTTGCCTACCTCTTCTTCTACAATTACAATTAAGTGTGTAGTATAGAATACGACGGACAATTTTCAGGTTTACCTTTTTCTGTTCCTTCTTCCTATTGTGCATTTCTATGATTAGTGTTGTCTGTCTGAGGATGAAGGAAAGGGATCTTTATGACATTTTATTGTCGATGGACACGGATATGGGCGGAAATTTTGTGGAGCTTGCTGTGCTCAGTTGATCAAAATGCATACATGATTATCAACATTTTGGTAGGTCTTCTATTGCTGAAGAATAGCTACAACGGTAATATTGTAAGGATTTTTATTATGACACGTACAACAGACACTTTGCAATTTGCAAGGCAATACAGTATTTTTGTGATTGATGAATGTTATTAAAACTACATATTCTTGGTTTTTGTTAGTACTACGCCAATATAATACGCCAAAGCGTAAGAATAAATAAGAGTTAAATGTCCACAGATGAAAGGTCGTCTTTATCCTTTAGATACTCGTTATAACGAAACAAATGGTCAATGAAACATTTTGATTGAATTTTTTTCGTAATAAGAAATTTTTTGTGGATAACCCCAACTGCTCTGGATATCATATAAACTTTAAGTTTATTCATGGTTTAGGTCGTAAAGATATCCAACCCAAAAATAAAAAATAGAAAAAATCATCTGATCTGGGTTGTGATTAATTGTTTTTCCAATATATTAGATTTTTTCGGCAATTGAATAGCATTTCTCTTTCCAAAACTTCTGATCAAGAACCGTATTTTTTCAATAGGATTTGAGTTAATTGCACATGTCCAACCTAAAAATACATTCTCATCCAAAACTAATAGTTTGTTGTAAAGTGGAAAGGCTATTAGACTTGACGTGCAGCTAAATAGAAGTCTTAATGAGCAGTTTAATTACTACCTTTCCATAATGTTTTCCACTGTGTATAAACCTCATCTTTAAGTATCTTTACGATGACACACGGTTATTCTCTCAAGTCATTTAGAATGCAAAACAAAAATTCTTGAAGAAGGGATGAAAAGGATGGGAGTTTATATAGCTTAGCATGTTACATAGAAAAAAGACAATAGCTCAAGTAATTTATTTCAACTTTTGTATCAGCTTAAATCTCAATCAACATATTTATCTATCTCTTATTGTCGTATTGCGTTGTTGTTGTAGTGTTGAGCAAATAAGCGCAGCTGTGTCATTTCCCAACAAAAGTGCCATCATGAAAGTGGATTATCGAGTAGAGCTTATCCAGAGCTGTGGAAAGAGAACAAATGCATATTATTGAGAACCTTTGCAATATAACCCATTAATAAACAAGGGCCATTTAGCTTTTGAAACAATCAAGGTAGTAAAAATACATAATGGAGGAGAGAAATGAGTTGTAGGAAAATATGGAATGTAATAGGAAACCAAATGAGAAGGTTGAGTTAAAGTAGAACAGTCATGCAATAGACCACACTAAATTTGGTGGGGAAGCTAATATATTTTGACCTGAAAAACAATACAGAGTATGTAATGGCAAGAATAAAATTTAGTTTTCTGCCCTTAGTTTTACATTAACCCTTTTCCCCTTCATCCGTCTCACGATTACCAATCTTATGACGGTGATGAGGATGCATTCCAGCTGTATCAGGCAAAAACTGAGGGTTATCATCACAACGCATATATACCTTTTATTACAGTGAAATGAAAGGGTTTCACAGTTTTAGTAGCTTTACTCCACCATACCACGTCTTCATTCCATAAACATTAAGATTGATATCGATCGAGCGAGGTCTCGCTCGCTTAAGCTTAATAGAGAAGGTGATTTCCTCTCATACACATTTTTGTAACAATAATAGTCTTCTGTGTGCTTCTTTCTTGGCAGATTAGGCATATATGCATATTACTCACTGTGTATGTGGCGTCTAATAGAAAATTTTTGGGGAAAAGGGTTAGGTCCAAGAGAACATTATAAATATAAAAATGCTGCTGTGCCTTTGAGCAACTCATTGAGATTGAGTGCATACACGAAAGTAGTACATCATCGTGTGTACAACAAAGTGAATTTCTAAGTACCTTCCTCTTCATCTCTTAGCTTTAATCCTTTCTGGATCCTCCTCATGATGAGGTGGTCAATAAAGGTAGCGAAGAACAAAGGACTATTATTATCATACGGAGAAGAAATAAATAGCTCACCTCACCACGATAAACCCTTTTGTTTAAAAGGAAAAGATCCTTCTACGATGATGATATTAAAGTTCTCTTAAAAATCTGAAATATTTAAGAACTGCATCTTAATTTCATAATGATAGTAATAATCTTCCAGGTTCTAGTATTCTACCCTAACCCTTTCTGATAAACATAGCGATATGATGGCATATTTGAAATCCTTAAAATATTGTACATTCTAAACAACATTCTAAGCCAATTCAGAATTACTAGAAACGAAGTCTGAAAAATCACATTTGCTTGAGAATTTTTTTCTTCCTTTTATTATTCATTCTTCTTAGGTATTCACTTATTGCATTGTTGTATTTTTGGCCAGGTCTATGCCCGTCTTGATTGTCATGCAGCATAGTAGCATGGTAGTGCTGGGGCTCTGTATAGTTCTTGTGTGTCTCTGCATGCTTTCATCCCATTAGAGAAATATATATATCCAAAAGAAAAAAAGGTCTTTACACGCTCCCACTACTACTGCAGCTTACATCCTTTAAAACTTTTTTATACTTCAGCTGGTTGATTGTCTCGACTTGATGTCCGTGCTTGCAGCTTGCATACCTCTGCAACACGGCCATGCCCTTCTTATGGTGATATTTAAAAGCGGAATACTTGGCTGGCATGACATGGCTCTCTCAAATATATATTATATTATTTATGCATGCTCACACAACACAAAATCCAATGAGTACATACCTAAAGTATGTACCTTTTGGTAAAATGACTATCTGAAAAAGGTATTTTATCCAGCAGAGTAGGTATAATAAGTATGTTATATGCATAAAGTATGTTTATTGAGACTCGCTCGTCATGTCAGTTCACTGCTCTGTGTGCTTGTTCAGTTCTCAGTTCACCACAAGCAAGGTTGTACTGATGTTCAGTAAATACAAAGGACGATAGAAGAAAAATCCTTCTGAAGCAGACATGACCGGAGAGAGCCAGAGGCTATGCATGTGATGTGATGCTTAAAGTATAGACGTTTTGTTACTCTTCTTTTACTGACTTTATTGCTTTGAATACCTATATAAAAGTTAGTTTGTACAAAAAAACGATGAAAACCTTTACAAAACGTATACAGATGACAGAAAGAAACCATTTCTGTAGAAAAACGTTTGATTTCTCTGTTATTAGAAAAAAGTCTCCATACTTAAAATATCTTTATTATTCTCAGATGCTTTTTTGAGAATCTTAGTACTGTACTTCTTTGTTCCATTTCTTTTTTGAAGAGTCCTTATAAACTACAATGACATTTTGTTCAGAAGATGATGTAAAATAAGAACGGTGAAGGAGAGTTAGGGTTGAGATACTTGTGTCATAAAAGAAGACAGGTCACTCTTCCACTTGATGAAAACAATTTTTTGACGAAAAATGAAAAGGCTGAGGTGTTGAGAGAAGTTTATTATGATGGAGAGAGAGCAGCTAACGAAAAAAAAGCATATGAAATGCTATACACGAAAACAGTTCATTTTGGAATAAAGTTGAACTGGTGGTAACAAAATGATAATGACACGGTGGAATTGTTGATAATGATGATGGCGTTTAGACAGTCATTCATGTGGTAGTAAAGGTAAATACGAGGGGTGGAATAATTCATATCATAATATGTATATTTTACATACTCGGTTCAGTCAGATGCAACTAACCAGTCGGTCTCTAATGCATATTCAAATGTAAATTGTCAAAAATGCTTGAAAATTTTATGCTGAACCAAGTTAAGGGAACTAATAAAACGTGCGAGTTAATATGAGAACGATGTAGAGACAAGATGAAAGGTGAAAACGTGTAGTCGGTGTATATTTTCATTTGAAAATTTTCTTTTGCTCCCCCAAAAAATTAAGCTGATATACATTTTTAAGTCGGCATTTAAAAGATTGTGTGTAAAAGAGAGAGAGTCTGGCTCTACTAAGATAAAAGTCGGCAACTTGTCGGCATAAAGCGTGAATATGCTTCTGTAGTATCCATTCATTTGATTGACGTTTTCCAGAAGGAGCAGCAAGACGTTTTGGTTTACATGGGGCTCTCTGGTTGTTAATATTTAGAACTTTGAACTATAAACTGAAGACTGCCTAAGACATTTTATTTTGATGATTATATGGATGGTTGTATGTGTACTATGCTTAGATGGGCGAGACACAGTACATTTTTCCACCTTTAATCAAGAATGGTAGGCTTGAATAAGAATCAAAGTACCTTCCGTCTTAACTTACTGACTTGGCTGCTCCTCCGACCCTATTCTACCTTGTTGGTCAATTTAGACTTGAAAAAATGTTTCACATCTTGAAGAAATAAAGAAAAATCTTGTGAAGACTATCATAATGGTGATGATTCTTAAGAAAACATAGGAAAAAGGTATACAAATTGGTATATTGGTAGTGACTTTTGCTTACTGAAGGAGAGGAAAGAAATGGAAAAAGCAAATGCGGTGTAAAGAGAGATAGGAACAAAGACAAAGGATGAAAATGCATAGCAGACAGAGTCAGACAAGGGTTTGAAATAACATGCCACAACTCAACTGCTACTCAAGGTGGAATTCATGAGCGGATGTTATATATTTACTTTTTATACATAAGAAGGGGAAAAATGGTGTACGAGACGAGTTATTCCTAGTGTCTTAAAAAATGCATGAAAAAGGATGAGATGCACTTTTCTTTCTGACTGCTTTTCCATATAACGATTTACTATGGACCTTGTTCAGTTCAAACTCACATGATGGGTGGGCACACAGCAAGCCTCTGGTAAATTGAGCTTATTAGCAAGTATTCTTGTAAAATAGGATTTTAGTTTTCGTTGGCAGCATAGCACACACAGCAGTATGTATGATGTTATCTGTAAAAATCTTAGCAATCATCCGTCAAATCAAAAGACAAATGTTTGAAGAGATTAGGGTTCACACTGTCGTCAATAATATGCTTATTGGGTACATTGAGTCAGATTTGAAGGAAAAAAATGTTCTCCTTAGATGGATGTGTACTTCTCCAAAACTTTTGTCGATGGTTTTGTACTGATCCTAGTCATTATTGAGTAGACTTTGAAATTTGGAAGTTTTATATGACACATCATCGGCATCTAGAATCAAGAGTACGTGAGATGTATGCTAATAGTGTATGATATACAAAATACAAAGGACAAAAATGTGATATGAATATTCTGAATGGTATTTCTACAGGCTTGGTTTTGGTTCGTATAGAATAGAATAGAATAATTTGGCTAGGAATGATGGAGACGCAGTAAATTGGGGTGGGTTATGCATATGTACAGAGGTACATTCTTGTGAAATGCGGTCATTCTAATCTGTGATCCTTTAGTCATTAACTAATGTACTTATGCTTATGCTAGTCTTATACTATTTAATTTGTTTACCATGCGCAATGAAATTAAATTTGTGAATTTTTTTTTATGTTTTGCAGGTTGCTATTGTTGCTGTTGTCCAACTGCCTCTCAGAGTAGCAGCAGTGGGAGCAGCGGTGGTGGTCGCAAATCCTCAAGCAAAAGTCGTAGGTCGACATTAGGTAGCAGTAATAACAACACAACATCAAGTTCCTTATTCACATCGTCTGACTGTTCCTCAGCATCATCCTCATCAAACACGGGCGGCGGTGGTGGTCCTAATGCCAGCAACCATTACACATCCTCCTCAGCATTGATTATGAAAATGATGCAAGAGAGTCAAGTAATGGTGACAGCAGCCGCTCAAAAAATGTCTTGTGACTCAATGAATCCTTCCCCGATGGATGTGAGTGTTGGCGTGACTGCAACTGCAGCAAATAGTAGTAGTAGTAGCCACCGGAAGTGGTTTGTTGCAGACAACCTAGCAACTTCCTCTATTGGCAGATGGTTTCAAGTTTGACATTTACTAGGGAACTAATAAAAGAAACTGTAGAGTGTACTGGTTAATATGTATGTCAAATAAATATTATGTGACAATGATATGCACTTATCAAATACATCGATATATATAGCCAATATTTACTCACCAGTAATTGTCTAACTGTTCCTTAATACTTTCTAGCTCATTTATGAGGAATGCTGAGGGTTTTGTAAATGCTTAATGTAGAGTGTAAAAAATTGTACCTTGAAATGTTTGTCGTCATTATTTGATGACTGTTATAATGTAGATAGGTAAAAGCATACTTTGATCTTATAGGAAACTGGATCGGAGAAAAGACGATTGCTGATTGAGGCAGACAGACATTGATTTTGGTATTTAAAAAGTATTCTTAAATATAGGTATGTATTTTGACTGAAAATAATAGATGAGAAGACGACATAGGAAGACGCACACTTGAAACAGAAAACGTAAAAAATGCATCTCATTAAGCTAGAAATTATATAAAACAGTACTGTTTTAGGATTCACTTTAGCATGTAAGCCAATTAATAAGCCCTGATTATCAAGCTTTTTGTTGTCAAATCAAATCATTTAAGTTGTTTTTGTAAGAGGACAGTACATCAGCAGCAGCAAATTACAATAAAAATGTTTTTTGCTAATCTCGTGATATATTTATGTAAGTTTACTTATATCAAATAAGTATGGAACTGATTTATATGTAAATATTAGGCTAAGGGTTGGAAAAAATGGATTAAGGTATTTTCAGTCGTCATCAGTCTCTAGTTAAAACAATGGTTACTTGTCTGATTTCATTTTGAAGCATTTAATATTTGGTCTCGCACGCCATTATACAACAGCACCAGTTTTGTTCACATATTTCCTTCTGAGTTCTTAAATTTCCTGATGACCCTATATAATACCGGTTATGAGTAACTGGAATGGATTGCATTTATACTATCTAGGTATTTAAAGGGTAAAAACACTTTTTTGTTGCTGTTTATCTCACTATGTAAAACGTTTAAAGCTAGAATCGTAAAGACTGATAATTTAAATATGATAAAGGAAGGGGTGTAAACTTGACCTTCTCTCAATCTGTTTTTTTTTGTTGAGTTGGGTGTTAAATTTAAATATGATTATCAATTGCAAGAACAATTAACAAATTATTAAAATATTGTTGAATGATGGATTTTCTTTTGTTGTTTCCTAAATAGACTGCATCGCTCATGATTTTTTGTATACTGACACTGCCGAAAGAATACATACGTGAAAAATGTGAAAACTGAATCAATAGTAATTTGGCTTATGTATTATTATACCTGCACTTTACTAACAGTTCATTTATAACTCATTCTTTGTTCATCACATATATTTCTTGTGTTCCGATTTCATTACAAATGTTGTAGAGATGTAGAAGCAGATAGGTATATATATATACATTATATAGCTTTAGCGTTTGTAAATTTAAGTAACCATTAATTAACTAAATTAGTTTGTAGTACTAATCATGATTACCAGGCATATAGTTAAGAAACAGAAAGTTATGGATTATGGACAGCGTATATATATAGATATGCATATATGATGGATTAAAAGATTTGTACTAAGTTGGATTGTTTCTTTGAGAAAATATTAAAGAAAAAATATGATGAATCGCAACGAAAATCAATTTGAAGTCTTTGTATTATTATTTTGGAACATCTTCAAAACTCTTATTTGTGTGTATTTTATAAACCTGTGTACGCATATACTACGCATTATTCCTTTTCCCAGTAGACGCGGCTTTTTAACACTTTCACATAATATAGCCTGTCAGAAAGGAATTTTTCTTTTTAAAATATCATTAAATTGGTTCCCCAACATTCATATTTCGGAAAATCAGATTCCTTTGGTGCTGTGAAACGTAATTGGCTCTATATACTTGCATTCTTGTGTATAGAGTACTCTACTGTACATTGACATTTTTTTTTACTTTTTTCGGCTCATTATAAAATATACGAGCTTTAAAAAAAGTTATCGCTATGCGGTTATGGTGTGTTGGTGCACATCGCATTGTGTATTTGTTCGTAACAATAACACAAGAAGCGAAGAATTGTAAAGTTAAAAGGATGAGTCGAGTCTCTAATTTCTCACACAGAAGACAACACAAGTACACATATTTCTAAAGATGAGAAGCAGGCAAAAAAAGAGACAAGACACAATAAAGCTCAAGACATTTTTTATTCCTGCTGCTGCTGCATCCTTAACTATAAAAACCCAAGCCGAGGAGTGAGAGTATTACGAAGCAATTTATGCAGAAACCATGCAATGCATATTACAATATAGAATGCAGCGTCATGCCTATAACTTTCCTCTCCCCTGTTTGCCATCGTCGAAAAAAATATATCTGGATGGAGTAATATATAAAGCAATGGAAAAAGATGAAATGTTGTTGTATAATACGCTATGCCAGGCTACATAATTATCATACAGAGTTTTTTACATTTCAACCGACGAAAGTCGTATATCATAATGTAAAGCGGTGATGAAGACAAGTGAGAAAAAGAAACGTGGAAACTTAGGACAGCCAATAAAAATAGAAATGTTCAAAATGTAGATATGCAAAAACGTTCTGATGCGATTGCGACATGATTTTTTAAAGATGATCTATACTTATAAATGTCTTCAGCCAATTGCAAAACCAATCGGTGCAATATATCCTAGAAGTAACCACATTCTTAGGGATATGGTTTGCTAAAGGTGTCACGGTGCAATTTGGTCTTCGTAATATTTAATAGTGGAATATACAATTAAAGCATCCAAAGTAATATTCCAAGTTTGCATATAATACAAATACTGTAGAAATGTATTTACAAAGACTCTGTGTAATCATCTTTCCTGTCCTGCTCATTCAGACTTGAGAGAGATGTGGTCATAAAAAAGTGTGAGATTATTTCCAGCAAACAAAACTAAATCTGAGAGAGTCTAGTCTAGGTGTATTCCTGTTAACAAAGAAGAACTAAAAGTAAAAATCAAAAGCAACAAAGTTTAAAACTGGCGGAGATATAAAATGATGTGCATTGTGGCTGGGAGAGGTTGCTCACAAACCAACCACTAGTTTCCTCCTTTGTTCCCCAGCTGTGGCGTGAAGTGGATTGTTGTCTACAGTTTCGGAGCATTGTCTAGAGAGTCAAGATATAAAAATCTTACACAACACATCATCATATTATATATTTATGATGAATAAAAGCATTTTACACAGGCTGTTTAAAAGATTTCAAAATGAAAAACTCAAATGAGCATCACCGAAGAAAACTACTAATGATATTAAAATATCGCATTGGTGCATGTAAATCATTAGATGCATACTCGTTTAGATTTGTCAGATGTTAAGTTGTGGACATTTGATAGTCCAGGATAAACAGAGAAATGTGTTTTTGTAGTTGCTACATGGATTTGCTTTGCTTTTGTCCTTTGCTACTTGTTACCAGATGAAGATGAACCAGAAAAAATGTACATGATATTATGGATGATAATGCATTTTGATATTTCTGTTCTCCTTTTATAATCTTGTATGTAATATAAAGTACAGTTTGTATACACATTCATAATAATATTTATAGTGAAATGATGTCAGATGTTGCGTCGGTGAATAATCTAAACGTGGGGAAAGTGATATGGAAGTTGGAGAGCAAGTTAGAATCAGACAGACAGATAGTCAGTCAACTCAACAACAAAAGAATGAGAATTGAGAACACAGAGCACAGAAAATGGAATGATGGTGGTCCCCGTGGACTGTGGGATATGGGATATTTATCACACAGCAGTGAAGAGAGAGATGAAGATAGAGAAAAGCAGAAAGGGAGGAAAAAGAAGGGCCTTGAGACCTTGGTTTGGTTAGGTTGTCTGTCTAATGTTGTTTGTGTGATATATACTGGCATTAGCATCACATATCACATAACAAGGATTTGGTATGGATGGTGTAATATTATGTAGGAATGAAAATCGGACGCGAGCTTGAATGAGATGAATACATACAGAATAGGGAATAAGGGATCGTTGACTGGGGTACTGATAAGGGAGAATGGAATGAAAACTGAAAAAGCGATTTAACATTTCAACCAACATGCATACAGCATGTGCTTATTGTATTCATTTTTCATTATATTTCAAAGAAGAGCCCTTTAGTGCCCATGTCCTGCTATAAACACCGACAAAAAGATGTGTGGGTATAAATGAGAGAAGAATCATGCAACTTGTTTAGGTTTAACAAGGAAAATTAAACGTTGATTGGTTTTGTTGTACAAGAATTTGACACAGAGCAATCATTCATTTCTACAGACAGAAATCTCCTTATAAAAATATGCTTTCATAAATTAAATAATGTTTGTACACAATGAGCAAACCAGAATTGAATTTAAAATGTACAGATTTTATACATATGGAATAGACATTTCCGGTAAAATAGCTGGAGTAGCATCAGTGTTCCTTTATACTGGATTGCACACAGGGACAAGGTCGTCTTTTCTCTTTAGATACTGAAGCGGAATGAGCATCAAAGACTACGTTGTAAGACGGTTCACCATGGGCAAGACAATATACCTAAACTTATTGACGAAACATAAACCTTGGATGCTTTTATTGAGCACATACATAACGGAACACACGTAAAACACATGCATAGTTCATGTCACTTTCCTCGACCTGAGCCTTGTTTCCTGGAAAACTATCGCATCACTGTATCCCCAATCGTCATCATCATCAACATCATCCGCACCTTGAAAAGATCTTGTTTGAACAGTTGAGCTTTTTTCCTACATCTTTTCCCCTTCCTTCTTCCCTTTTAATCTACGTTATTTCGTTTTTTGGCTTGTTATGCTTTGCTTACAATGCAGAAGCTCATATTGTATATATGTGGCAAAAAGAGCTTTTCAGCTTCAAATTATATTTGTTGCATCACATCACGCTCTCGTCTACTCTTCTTCCCTACTCTTAAGTAACTTTAATATACATTCATTCCTTCCGTCATTCCTTTTTATCACGATCACTACACAACTACTGTGCTTAGATGCGACTACATAGTCAGTGTAAAAGAACGCACACTTAAAAAACTACATCCTTACTTTCTTTCGGTTTCACCGGAATCTAAGATTCCCAGAAGATGGTTTGGCTGGAAGGCTGAAAGAGATTCTAGGGAAAAACTTTTCTGGATCTGAATACCTTTTATATTACAACTCATGTGTACATACATACTACTCACTTTTACAAAGAAAGTTTTCAGAGTAAGTAACAGAGTAAGCAAACGAAACGCATTAAGAACATAGCAGGGAAGGAGAGAATTACATATTTGCTCCGGATTCTGCAGGAGTTTTCACAGGATGAGATCCTAGAGACATGGAGCAATAAAAAGGGTACTTGGAATAGTAGCAAGAGCAGTGGTGGTGGTGGTGATGAAGATTGCTAGTAAAATGTGTACAGCAAAAATTGCCATATAGATCTACACACCAAGCCAGAGATCCAGCAGATGTTCATATAAAATGCAATATATATACTTTTGTGCTTTCAAAAGAAGAACACCAAGGACGTAAGGCTTTACTCATGGAACATGGACTATGTAGTAGAGAGAGAGAGAGAGAGAAAAAGTGGTGTAAGAGAGTCAAGACAAGAGGAAAAGGCTATAATATATTGATTAGTCTTCATATCCTCTTCCTTTATACAATTCTTTAGCCATTTGGCCAGTGTAGTTGACTAGTTTATGAGAGCTTGTTGTTCCAAAGGACACTCTGAGCTGTATGTATAATAATTAGGAAAACTAAATTATGTTTTTTGTATACACTTTCTGCATTATGCTCCTACTATCAGTTTCCCCTTTCTCGTTGTCAGTCGACGTATGCAAAGATAAGCTTGATTTTTTAACAATCTACGTAGCCCGGATATCATTTTTTAATTATTTCCATATGCGCACATGAAATTGGGTACATAAAAAGCGTCGGACATTAAAGACCATGTAACTCAAAAAATATACATAAATATACGTAACAAAGAAGCAAATTAAGTTACCTATGCGCCTTGCATGATAATGCTATTTCCTTTTGGTATGCCAAAAAAATGTCATTTTGGGTTCATTGCTGAAATGTATTCTTAAAAGAACTTACCAACCGTACTTCTCCAGAACACACATCCTTTTGATTTTTCGAAACGAAATGTGAAATTTCAGTATGAGTATACAGCCCTTGACACATGTTTTCCTCTCATCCTTCTCCATTCCATCATAATCAATGAAGGGAACATCACGACAGTAGCAGCATATTGTTATACATGTAAACCTAAACATTATCCACTTCCTTTCAGTCTCAAATTATAAGAGTTGTTGCATATGTAAGTATTCTTGTGTAGGGGTTTAGACGAGTACCGAACAACTAAGAAATGTCTGAAAATTTTGTTTCTAAATCCAAAGATGACTGTTTTTACTATCATTTGGT
>JAHZNG010004335.1:0-13595 GCA_027744375.1 Orchesellides sinensis
GCTGTTTTGTTTCATTGTAAGGTGCTGGGTACTTAACATAAGCATTTCAAAGAAAGTCGCCTTTCTTAAAATTCTTTTCCAATCAGTTGGAAATTATCGAAAAAACCAACATGCGAGGTTATGACAGTAAAATTATTGCTAACTACACCCGTTTTTATTTTGTGCATGTGCGGGGACATGGTAGGAAAGTATCACCAAGCTATTGCAAGTTTTTGCCCCTTTGGTTTTATTATTAGAGGCCTTTATGAATTAACGACTGGTCGATTTCCGTCGCTAATGTAACAAACAACAGTAAAGGCGGTTACAAAACAAGTCCGACACCCTTTATGATGACTTCGTGTAGAATACACTGAAAGCTGGTCAATTGTGGGTCTAGTGGTATTATTAGGTCTATGGCCGTTACTAGTGCAGCGTTACAGTTTTTCAAAATCTGACACTGGATTCTTCATTTTGATGAAAAATGAAGCCTAGATTTTGTGCCACATGCAAATGCTGTCATACAACATTGTGATGCTGCTTTGTGATTGTATGATGATGATGAGTTCGTTGTAGAATTTTAATTTTAACAGTGTGCTCGCAATACTCAGTCAGAGTCAGATATAACATTGCAAATGTTATTATTTGTACAGTATTAGGCCGTAAAATTATTAAGAATACTTTTATAAGTTTTTACAGTGCCAAGTGCGAATAACCGTAAGTGACTTTATTAAATTAATTAAATCGTAATTAAATTTAGTAAATACATTCCGACATATTTTTGAAAAAAATCATAATGAAAATTCTGGGTTGATTAAATTTTCAATATTAAGATTACAATCTGACATATTAACATAATGCCTGATCATTGTGATCATTATGGCATAATTAAATTTTAGTATGGAATCTAATGTAAAAAACTGCATTTAAAAATTAGTCGGCTCTGTTTTAGCTTTGCCTAACGAAATTTATTGGGTAGTCGAATAGAAATTAATCAAAACTAACTTTTCAAATATGGGTCTGGGTGCGCTACAGGTAATATATAAATTAACAATTTTTTTGCATCTGCGGCCATAAAAGTGTTAAGTGTGACCTATATTAGATGTGACTGGAGTCAGCAGTTAGCGGATCTATTTCAAATAAGCCTGATCCTAGTCCATTTAAAGATTCAAAAGCTAAATTAATTACATGTACGATAAACCACCTCCCAAATATAAAAAATAAATCGACTAAGAAAGAGAGAAGTGTTGCCAGAGGGTGGTGGTGATGATGATAATATTTGTATTACTTCTTTTGATTTTTTGCAGTAGAGTGATTCCCCAACCTCTGCCATTTAATGAACATTTCATGCTACAAATATTGTATGCTATTATAAAATTTCAAGGAAATCGGTTTTGCCATTAAGATCGCCTCCTACAGCCATGTGACTTATTAAAATATATCACTTCGTGAATAAACCGTCATTCCAAAGTAAGTTATTCAACATTAGACACAAGTAAAGGGTTAAGAACGCATAAATTGACAGAATATATTGATAGTTATAAAAGAAATTCAGTTTATTAATTTTGAAAAACATTAGCAAATCATCATTATAATAAAAATGAAGAATTAAAATATACTCACTAAAACATTACTATTTACTATAAGGTTGCAATTTAGATAGGGAAAGAGGTGCCATTCTACTGGCGTTTGAAAGGTATAACTGGTATTGATACATCGCTATAACAGGCGTCTTCGTTGCTGCAAGCAATACAGCAGTCAGAATAGCTGCCGGAATCGGTGGTGTTTGGAGTTTGTGCAGAGCAAGTCTGGTCTAGGCAGTTGGCTTCCTTGCAGCATTCCACTTTAGCTTTATCTGTTGCTGTCTCTGTTGCTAGTGCGTCAACGCCGAGATCCAAGTTACTAAGAATGCACCCGTTCGTTGAACACTCTTCTCCCCCTTTCGCACACAATTCAATTAAGTTGTTTAACACAGAGATTACATCTATATTGTCTATCGCCAAAAAGTCTTGATTACAGTTGACCACTTGTGAATTGGTTAGGATTCCGCCGACGTTGACGAGTCCATTTTGTTCGGTGCTTCCACACTGACACTTGTTGTTGTTGTTGTTGTTAGAAATACTATCCCCACCCCCACCACGGCCACGTCGAGTGATAGAACCCGGAAAGGATCCTCCTTTCTGAAATAATTATTAAAAATCACAATTTAGTTTTTACTCTTTTACAAAGCAATGTTCCGGGGCCTTTCCTCCACTCACATATGAAACAGTGTGAGACGGCCAGGGAAGATTCCGCTTAGTGAGTATCCAAATATTTTAGAAAGAATGGAGTAAATGATGTATTTTTACCACAAGTAGGGAGGTTCCGTCAGTCTGGAAGAAAACTGCAAGCAGGCCAAGAACCACTAGGAGCTTCATCGCGATGTCTTCGTTTGGGATGTCTGACCGGAAATCGGTTGAAATAAGTGAGAGAGAGAGAGGCTGTCTTTACTCGGTTGAAATTTAGGAGTGAATGATTCCGATTGGGTTGAATCCGGCTTCTTTTATACAGCTTGAGGTCACAAGGATTAGCTCACCCGCAGCAACCCTTTTTATTCAGAGTTTGGTGATGGTGGGGTGACTTTATTATTGGGAAGAGAGGGAGAAAGACAATGGAACGCGGCTGAAGAAGGATAAACAAGCGGCATTATTGCTGTAAAATAAAGTATTTCTTCACTCAAGACAAATTTAAGAAAAGTATACGACTGAAAAAGACGGAGACAACCTAATTATGCCCGTGGAAGCTTTCCACACTAAACTATTGGACGCTTAAAGAAGGGACCTGACCGGAGGGGAGAAGGACTTACAAGTAAACGGAGACAGAGAATGGTGAGCCAACTGTAACCCTTCGATGGATTTGAGAATTGAAATTTGATTTCATAAAACTTTTTCTCTTACCTTTGAAGGGTTTAACCAAATTTTTATCCACATTGTTCTGTTTTTAAATAGGAGACATTAGTTTTTATAAACTATTTCTAAAAATATATGTAAGCCTTTGACACAGTCTAGTCTCTGCATGATGAGATCGTTGTAGAATCTTAATTTTAACAGTGCAATACTCATATATTGCATTCTACATGTTATTTTCTGTATTATGACGCAAAAAGGTTTTAGGAATGTTTTTTGTAAGCTAGGTGTTTACAAGGCTAAGTTGGATACCGTTAAATGAAGTGCGATAGTGAGATGACTCGAAAGGCTCAAGTAAAAACTCAGTAGTAGTAATTTTTATGAAAACAATAAAGGAATGATTTATGTACTTTGCACAATTGAGTTAAGCACTATTGTAGAAGCTGAATGAATCACAAATGAAATTGAAAAGTAGTAAGTTGCAATCTCTATTCGTTTCTGCAAACCTCTGAGAAGACTTGCAAATCGCAAACCTTAGGTAGCTTTAGCTTGGCTGTAGGATGGGGTGCTGGTGCCACCCTGAGTAGTTCAAGGGCAAGGGTAAATCCTTCCTGCCATTTGTGTCCATTTTGGAATGAATTTAATGACTAGTTTTTTTTTAAATAAAAGGTAAATTCTGGATTATCCTTGTTTTATAGACCTGTACTGCGTGTATACTGATCCATGACATATATTATTACTTTCCGACATTTTTTTAAAAAGTTTCATAATAAGTAGAAACTTCTGGGTTGATGAAAATGGCCTATTCAGATTACGATCTGACATAGTAGCCTGATCATTATGGCATAGGTTCAATTTTTAAGTTTGAATGGATACTAATATTTAAAAAATTTCATATCCAAATTAGAAGGCTCCTTTTTAGCTTTGCCAAATGAAAGTTTATCGGGTGGTCGTATAGAAACTAATCTACATCCATTTGTCTAATGTGGGTGCGTTACCATTAGACGTTAGTATAAATTAAAGATTGTTTGTATCTGCAATGATAAAAATGTTGAGTGTGTCCTATATTAAACTTGACTTGAGTCAGCGGAGATATTTCAAATAAGCGTGATAATAGTTTAAAGATGCAAAAGCTAAATCAATTACAAATTCAATAAACCACCTCCCAAAAAAATTTTTTTAAACGTATCGACAGATTGTGTATAGTGGTGATGATATTTGTATTATTCTTTCAATTTGTGCAGTATTAAGTATAAATACCATTCATTGTATGAAAATTGATGCTATAAATATTTTATGCCATTTCAAAACTTCAAGAAAATCGTTTTTGCTATTATGATCGCCTCCTTAAGATATGTCACTTATCAAAATATGTCATTTCGAGGATGAACCATTCGGTTTTGTATATGCAACATTAATGAAGTTGCTATCTGCCACCACAAACTCGCAAGGGGTTAAGTGCGCATTAATTGACAGAATATATTGAAAGTTATAAAAAAATCAGTTTATTAATTTGAAAAACATTAGCATATTTTTATTATTATAAACATGGAGAGCAAAAATTATCACTGAAACATTACTATTGAAAGGTTGCAATTTAGGTAAAGAAAGAGGTGCCATTCTACTGGAGTTTGATAGGAAAAACTGATACATCACTAGAACACGCGTCTTCATTGCTGCAAGCAATACAGCAGTCAGAATAGCTGCCGGAATCGGTGGTGTTATGAGTTTGTGAAGAGCACGTCTGGTCCAGACAGTTGGCTTCCTTGCAGCATTGAAATGTATAATTGTCTGGTGTTGGGGGTACTCCTAGTAAGAAAAGGTCGAGATCCAAGTTATCAACAATGCACCCGTTGTCTGAACACTCTTCTCCCCCTTTCGCACATATCTCAGCTATGTTGTCTAACAGAGCGATAAGGAAGAGCTTGTCTAAACTCAAAAGGTCTTGATTACAGTTGAGCAGGTTTAAATTATTTGCGACTCCGCCGACGTTGACGACTCCATTTTGCTCGGTGCTTCCACACTTACATTTGTAGTCGTTGTTGTCATTAGAAATACTACCACCACGGCCACGTCTAGCGATAGAGCCCGGAAAGGATCCTCCTTTCTGAAATAATTTTTAAAAAATGTTACCGTAGTTTTTACTTTTTTACACAGGAATATCTCAGAGTAACTTCTACTCACGTATGAAACACAGTGAGACGGCTAATTGTAAGGAAAATTTGGTTTATGAGTATTCAAATATAGTGAAGTCAATGATGTATTTTTACCATAAGGAGGGAAGTTGCGTCAGTCTGGAAGAAAACTGCAAGCAGGCCAAGAACCAATAATACCTTCATCATGATGTCTTCGTTTGGGATGTCTGGCTGGAAATCGGTTGAAATGTAAGAGAGAGAGAGAGGATGTCTTTACTCGGTTGGAGTTTAGGAGTTAATGATTCCGATTGGGTTGAAACCGGCTTCTTTTATACAGCTTTAGGTCACAAAGGTTAACTCAACCTCAACAACCCTTTTTGTTGGGGTTACTTTACTGGTGGGGTTACTTTATTATTGGGGAGAGAATGAGAAGACAATGGAAGGCGACTGAAGAAGGATTACCAAAGCCACTCGAAATTCTATTCTTGGCTGGGCTGGTTGGTACTACAAGTCTTAAGAATGCTTTAAAAATTAAAAAAGGGTTAAGAAAACACGGTGCAAGTTTTTACATGCATTGAAGCCATTGCTTGAAAATAACTTATTACAAGTTAATTAAAATCATATGAAATGATCAATTGTTCTGTGAAGACATTGTAAATTGTGAACATTTAAATGGAGCTTGGGGAAGGTTTATTTAGTAAACAAGCCGATTTCATGGGTGAATTCAAGATTTGATTTCTTGTATGCATGCATATAATTGTTGGGTGTCAGAGCTGAAGTTGATGGAAAGTATGAGTTAAAATTATTGTAAAAATTATAAAATGGAAATAGTCAATGTCTTATTCAGTTGGAACAATGTTCAATAGATGGAAGATGAATCCTCCTCCTCCTTTAGGTATACCTCACTCCTCAATATCAAAAATGGCCCAATAGTCACCCCCTGGGGTGGCAAGCAACAGTCCCAGCAATTGTCATTGTCAATAAGCCTTAACGCAGTAGTGCGTCTCATTTCCCATTCACACCACCTTCCTTGTATCTGGGCGATATGCGGGGAGTTTGGCTATAATTTTTGGGTAGAATACTGAAAACGATGGATAGCCTAATTATATCTGGTATTGGCTTACCGTACTAAAAATTGTAAGCTTAAAGAAGGGACTGATAGGTGAGGGCTTATAAGACTTTGGTATATATAAGTACTTCGTTTTTAGTAATACTTTTCTCTTACTTTTTCAGTGGGGGTCATGCAATCAAATTTTTTATACAAATTGTCCTGTTTTTTCGGTAGGAGATAAAAAAGGCTTAGGCATTCCAAGAAATATGTAAGCCTTTGTAAGTGACAGTATATGAGTTCGTTGTAGAATTTTGAATTGCAAATAATAATTTATGAGAGTTTCAATAAGCTAAAGTCTTAATGTGCCAATATCATTAATGAAACAGCAAAGGGTGAGCTGGAGGCTCAATTAAGAATTAAGTTATTTTTTCAGATGACAAACCGGAAGTAATGCAATGAGTGTAAAACATTAAAGTAATTATATTCCCATTTATTTTAGGCTAATGCGTAAAGTACTGTACAAACTGAATGCATTTAAAAAATAATATTGAAAAGTTGCAAAAATAGGCTTCAAAAGACAAAGGGCATCTCTATTTAANTAATATTGAAAAGTTGCAAAAATAGGCTTCAAAAGACAAAGGGCATCTCTATTTAAATTGCAATACAAGTCTCTATTCTCTATTCCTTTCTGCACGCATGGGAATTGTTGCAAACCACACAGCAATTAGCTTCGGAGGTGGATGAACTGCTACCGGTTGTGGCTGACGAGCAATGTTGGTTGGCGCAAAAGGCATTTTTGCAGCACTCCTTCTTGTTTGTCTCACCGTTCCCAATAATTGATCCAATAATGGGTATTGACAAATCCAGGTTGCTAGCAAGGCACCCATTCTCACCACATGTGGATCCTCCACTTGAGCAAAGACTTAGAGCGTGGGAGGCAATGCCGGCGAGGACACCATCTGCTGAAATGAGTTGTCCGTTGCACGACAAGATTTGCGCGTTGTTGGCCAGATTGATGTTTACCAGACCGGTCTGCTTCACGTTTCCACATTTGCAAACGTAAGTGTCCCCACCTCCAGCTCCACAGGTCTTTCTGGTAAAGTTCCGGAAGGAGTCCTCGTCCAAAAAAAATAAAAAATAAAGAATAAAAAATCAAAATGTTACTTTTGATCAGACAGTCTGTCAGGATGTCTTATTATTTACAAGCATATTTCTTTACCTGGAGGGGGAGGGATGCTGCCTCCACCCAAGAGAGTGCCGCCAACACGCAAAGAACCAGTTGAAGCTTCATCTTTTAAAATGAGTATGGTAGATTTGATGTGCAGATGGAATGAATAATGTGGCTTACTCAACGTTCACAAATTAACGAATGAAAAATGCCAATTTACTTTACAACAATTCTATTTTATACACTTGGTAGGAATTGGAAGGGGTTGTGATTAAAAACTAGATGTGTCTGGTTGTGAACACAGGAGCATATATTAAGTTTCTTTAAAACTTTCATATTTTTAGGGAGGTACAGGTGACAGAAGGGATTGGTCATGCTTGAAATTCTAAAGAAAGCCTTTTTTAATGACCTCTGATTTGTATGTAGGTATGCCTTTTCCACGGTTTGTTTAAATTTAAAAGAGATTATAGGTATGGAGAGCTTCATAAGTACCTGTTATTGTGTATTTATGTATATCGTGTCTACGTTAAGGTGAACTATCATGGCTCCATACTGAACATACTGATATATATGTATAATGTATGTATGGATGCATAATTATTTTTATAATCAAAGTAAATAATTCGTAACAAATTATTTTATTGCAAAAATACGTTTCTTGTTAATGAATGCCTGTTGTTCAAAGTCGCAAACAGTGCAGCAGTCTGTCAAGGTGGTGGACACAACACTTCCGGAAGCTAACGTGGAGCATTTGTGGATGGCGTCGTCGTAGCATTTCGTTTGGTCTTGACTCCCTTGAACGCAGTGGTAAAAACGTTGTTGAGGATGCACGCGTTGTATTGGCAATTGGAACCCCATTTTACCTTCTGAGCAGATGTCCGCTAGCAGTTTAAGCATGCATATGTTACCTTCAATGTCCGTAATGAACACGTTTCTGAGGATGTTTACGTTCACCAGGCCTGTCTGTTTGACGCCTCCACAGTCACAAAGGTATGTTTTGCCATCTTTGTTGACGCCAGATCCAGTGGAGTTTCCAATGTAAAATTTACAACGGAGAAAAGATCTTCAATTAGGAAATTAATTAGTTTGTAGGGGTTTTATTATGTGTTATGTGTACTTCATACCTGGATTCCAGGTGAAACTCCATCAGTATGGAAGATAACTGCCACCAAGATGACCTTCATTTTTCACAAGCAATGGCTGGAATCTGAAATTGAGGAGAATATCTACAGAATTTGCAAGATAGGATTAGGCTAGGCTTGGCTTTTAAGAATTAAGAATGAATGATTTTTTCAAACAAATTCCAATCAGCTTGGTATATTTTTACCTTTTTCTTAAGCGGTGATATTAAAAAGGAGACAATAAGCCTACCTGGGTTTTCCTTTTTAAGCTATAAAATTAATAAACCTTTTGCCCTTAATTTAAAAAAGAAGAAAGGATGCCTAAGAATTTTAAAATCAAGAATGCCTAAGCTTGTGTTTTTAAGGTACTTAGCTATAGACTATGTAATGTGTAGTTTTTAAAGAGCTTTAAGCCATTAGACATGTGTTTGTTTAAAATGATATATTTTACTCCAAAACTTTCCACTGGACATAGACTTAGTAAACTACTGACTGGCTTATTGTTCTAGTGACGGCGCCTATGCTCCTTCCTGACCACACAGTTCATGAAACCCAATAGTTTTTATGAAGGGGTTAAAGGAGGTAATGAAGGGTAGAAAAGGGTTACTATAAAAATATGTATATGCATTGTTATTGTTAAACAGATAGTGAGCATTTGTGTATTCACTTTATTTGTACATTTTACTCGATGCTCTACTGCCATTATAATATTGGAGCAACAAAACCAGCTTTTGAACAATTGCACTAGTTTCTTGACCTTTTGTGGTGGTGACACATGGATCTAAATCTAATTTTGTAACTTATGTATTTGTATTTTATGAATGTATGTGGGTCCGATAATAAAGAAGCGCTTCATTCTTGTCAAGAGCTTTTCACCACTGACAATAAGAGAACCGATGGGATGTATAAAATGTGTGTTCGGAAAGGAAGGGGTTTTTATTATGGTACTTATATAAATACTTGTGGCTATTTTCACCAAGTCCCTTTTTTCATCACGAGTAAAACATTGGGACTAGCTAAGAACTCCTCATCCTCCTGCGTAAGCCAACGTGAACTATGAAATAATGCATAGCACTAGTAATGTGATGATGGGACGATTGTTGTATAAATTGACTGTTGCTTTGATTTCTATTGATTGATCCATATTCAGAAGTACAGTTAATGGTTTGTTAAGTCGGAAATGGAATAATTGTTAATTAAGTAAATTCACATCCCTTTAAAAAGCAACCAGTTTCATGGCCATGCATGATCACTACTACGATCATGATCAGGACGAATGCAGTTGTCGCTCCGAACTTTCTATCTGGCTGGAGACCATGCTCATATCCTTCTGGCGACTTGCCCCCACTTGATAAGCGCCATGAGTCCTTAAAATGCAAATCCGGAAGATTGTTTTTAAATTCATAATTCAAAACGCATGAAAATACAATAAAAATGCAACCTTTGGCATATTAATTTCATCATCGGCACAGACAGGCATATCTCGAGAAGTCCTCTTCTTCCCACTCTTTTTCCTCCTTTTCTACTCTTTCCTTTTTCTCTCGAATTCAGCAAGAAGTTGAGGAGGACACTCAAGATTCTTATTAGGTTCCCAATAGTTGTGGTCATCACTGTATCCCTTCCATTTGAGAAGATACATGGCCTTCCTAGTCCTTCTGTCAATTCGTTTCTTTAAAATCGTCTCGATTTCATATAACGTTTTTATATCGCTATCAGTTGAAGCTTCAGCGTCAAAGTTGGACTGCATCATAAGCTGTAATCAATCTATAAGAGTTAATTAAAATCAGCTAATTGGAATTTAAAAAATTATACAATAAAAGTTAATGGTGGAATACCAACCGTTTTAAAATGTATCAATGTTTTAATCCAGGACCGAAAAACCAGAGATCATACAGAGGAATAATTTACTCTGCATATTTTAGGGTAGTATCATTTATCAGTTGATATTGGTATCGATACTGATAAGATGAGATGTAACCCTTTTCCTTATTTTTAAGAAAAGGGCCTATTCAAAACACGTTAAGAAATGGGGTTTCTTATCAAGATTAAATGAGTCATTTCTTCACAATGCTAATGTGCATCCTTTTGTTTGCATTTCATGCATAGCTAAAGACTTGATTTGTAGAATAAATACGTATTATTGTATGAGAAAGTGTAGTGTGCATATTTGAGGTGAAAGGGTTTAAAAACGGTTAAAAAATGGTATCGGATCACAAACGAGATAAGTAGAGGTCAAACTCCAATTTTAGTATGCTAAAAGCAGCAAAATATTGGCTGCATTTGCTTAGGAATGTATCCCTCTTTTTAATTACAGAAACAAGGAGCTTGATTGCGACGATTTGTTCGTCAAGGGCTTGAAACCGACATGCAATGCTGTTGAAACGCTTTGTCCTCTTTTGCAGATAAAGAAAATAGATGCCAAAAGAGGAGTGCTAAAATTAGGGCTTAATCCTTTTAACTTACAAATGCAACTGATCTTCTACCACGTAGAAGTGGTATTTATATACTGTTTCGTTAAAACTGAAGATCTACAAAAGCAATAAATATCAAATGTCTCATTGTGTCTAAAAGTGAAAGAATTTTGTGGGCTGTTGGACAGATAACTATTATTCCTGGAGAAAATGGATGTGCATCCTATTTTGCATACCCGACTACCGACTGATTTTGTAATGCTACCCCTTAATTACTAATTACCGACTAGTTGGACTTGTTTAGCCGTGCACACAAGTGGAATAGGAAATACGCAATGAAAATGATGCTTTAAGTCCAGCCAAATTAGACCAGGTTTGTCCGCCATCCGCCTTAATGGGGACATTGTAATGCGAGTTAATAAAATCAGGATTAAAGTAATTCAAGTCAAGTTTTCATTCATTTTTTACAAAAATGCATAAGCCAATGTATTGCTTATCTCGTTTTAAAAAGGTAATGATTTTATTGTAATTTTTTAGAATCATCAAACTACAACTTCCTTTTTTCCCCTTCCAGATACCAAACCCGGTTGAACCCTGTAACTTCCTCTGCTACTACCTTGGTACCTTCAGCTTCCTTAAATTCAAAATAATCAGGATATTTTAAAAATCAGTAATTAAAAAACAATTTAAACATAATAAAATCAAGCGTACCCTTAAGACAGGCGTATGGGCCCTTCTCTTTCCGTTCTTCCTCTTTCGTTGTGCTTCCTCCCACTTCCTCTCAAAGTTTGCAAGGAGATTAGGAGGGCACACGATGTTCTCCTTAGGTTCCCAAGAGTTGTGCTCCTTACCGTAGCCTATCCACTTGAGCAAATACATGGGTTTCTTGGTTCTACGGTCTACACGCTTCTTTAAAATCTTCTCAACTTCGTACAACTTTCCAGTTGAAGTTCCAGCGTCAAACTTGGATTTCATCTTGAGCTGCAATCTTGAAGTAAACAAAATCAGTTTAAATTTTAAAAATTATTCCATTAAAGTAGATTAAGGTAGCGTAGGACAAACTAACAGTTTTACAATGTGTTAATTACTTTATTTATGAAGACACACACACAGAGGAATCGCTGCCAAATAAAAAATGTTTGTACTGAATTTCTTAATGTCAAGACGGAAACTGATGAGATGAGTTAAATTAGTGAAATAAGAGCTAAAAAGCAACTGACTTGAAGACTGGAGGAAGACTACCCTTTTAATGATCTTGTATTAATATGCATAGTACATCTATTATGCTGCTGTGCTGTGGTGTGCGTGCGTTTTTATCAGTTAATACGGGTATCGATCCAGATAAGATGTTAATGACTAAATTAAGGGTTAGGAAACCCTTTTTAGGTTTATAGGAAGTATCCGTGTGTACTTCATAAAAGGGCATATTCGTCAGAAAGTAGGATTAGCTCACGATTATTGAGTGAGTCATTTCTTGTGTGTATCCCTAATAATTGCATATCAGAGATAGCTAAGGACTTGACTTTTTTGTATAGATACAAGATTATATTATGAGAGAGTGTGAGTGGTGAGGGATATTAATAAAGGGCTTAAAATTGTGTTGAAAATCAAACGAATAAGATAGAGAGGTCAAACTCCAGTCTTGCTGATGACTAATGACCGTGGATTAAATTAACAAAGTAAACTGATTGGAGTAAGCGGAAGAAAGACCCATATTATGTAAATACTGCAACATAAAATATCCGAAATCCCTCTTGCTCTATTTAAAGTTCTAAAATTCATAGTGACTTGATAATTAATCCAGGGATGCATCCTGTATTAAGAACTGCTTTTGTAACGTAAGTCTTGTAGATGCAATCGCATCTTTTATTGCAAAGCATATAATTTTAATCCACATGGCTCTTGGCAGCTAGAAAAAAATGTGTGGTATTTTATTCTGAGCATACAAAACTCCCCTTTGATTCCATTCATCAAGTATGAATGAGAATGCGTGAACACACAGCAATAAAAAACGATTTGTTCCCAGTTGACTTGCTGGCTTTTGCTACTGTTGCAGAGGAGAGATTGCATTGCGTAATATTATGTAATTTGAAACTCATTTCGCTACTTTTGCTACTCAAACAAATTATTCTTTTTTATACAAACGTATAAATTGAATGGGTGGTCAGAAATACCGATTTATGCAGTGGGAGGAATTTGTATTTGCAAATGATTCGAAAAATCAATAGTTTCTACCTTCAAGGCACGACATAACGTGAGAACCACATTTGTTTTCAATCTAGTCTGGAAATTTTTAAAATAAGAATGCGTTTTGATGTCGTTTAGAAAGCCGCAATGATAACCAGAGCTAACGGGTTAAGCACACACGTGAATTTGGATTTCCTTGCAAGCAAAAGCCAAAAGCCGCAGACATTGGAATGCAAATGCAAATAGCAATGCATATTATGCAAAGTTTTTTATTAACCTTTTGACTACTTTACACAAGTACCTGTTTATTTGTAACTGATTATGTTGCTGATACTTATGATCCCAAGATTCTACTGCTCCAGTTCCCTACTCCCTAAAACCATGCTCCCATCAATTACTCAAAATGGCTTCCCTAAAAATGATAACGGACAACGAGGTGAAGAGAGAAGACAAGACGCGGCCGATCGGTTCCAGTGTTCACCAACGAATAAAGTTTTATTTTCCAAATTCTACTCTCTAGCTACATTCCTTCACAGTCAGATATGTTTATACATATAAAACATAACATAGTTTGTAAGTATAATATTTTTATGCGGGACTGTATGCCCTTTTTAGCTTAGCTTGGTACACTTCACTCCGTTTATGTACCAACCACGTTATA